>APFE030418406.1:66812-224308 GCA_000404065.3 Pinus taeda
GATCCCTCTCATTGAGAGGTGTAGGATTGATCTAAAGATCATCCGATTCCAATAAGTATTCATGGAGTTATGAATTTATTTGTGTTATAAGACAATTCGTCAAGGTCGGCCAACAACCAAATCTACCCCACATGTGCTCAACGTTTTAGTATAAAAGGAGATGACTTGATAGTCATTTCTACACACACTTCTATCTTGATTTCTCTCCACTTGTCTTGGGTTTTAGTGGAAGAGAAATCTAGGAGTGGAATCCCTAGACGTTGGAAGATTGAGGTTACCCTAGCCGTAGTCAAGAAGAAGAATGCTACCCTAATCTAGAGGACGCAGTTAAGTGAGAAGCCCTAACGCTACAAGGAGGACAACCCTAGTATCTACGCTATCAAGAAGAAGCCCTAACCTATACGCTGGCCTCTACGCAGCCAAGAAAGAGGCTGCCCTAAATAGTGTGGGAAAGAGAGGTTGTTTGGGTGCTCTTATACGGAGAAAGGCCGAAGTTTGAAGCTTAGGGCCGCAACAAGAAGAGGCAATTTAGTGTGGGTGAAATAGGGCTGTTCTGAAGCCATTTCAGGAAGATTGAAGGGATGAAAGGAGGCCTGGTATCTTGCTAGAAGGCCGAGGAGAAAGGGAGCTGTTTGAGGGTTCGTAGAAGGTGGAACAGTCCTCTAGAAAGGCTGTCGTAGGCCTGTTCTAATGGCTGTAGGATGAGAGGAGGGCAGCGCCATTATTAAGGGCTAGAAGGCTACCTAGAATTATAGCGAAGGGGACAACCTTCCATTGGAGGACAATCACATAAATTAAGGGCAAATTTGGGCAGATTTTAGGGGCTGTTTGGCTGGGTGTATAAGGGCTGCCAGATGCCCTAACCAGTCACCACATATGCATCAGTGAAAGCAGCATTGGAACAACAGTGTTGTGGACAACTAGGCAGTGGAGCATGGTGGAACCATGATGCATGGACAATAAGACAGCAAGGCTGCCATATGCCCAGAATAACAACGTTTTGGGCATGACTGTTAGGTACAACATTGCAATAGTACAACTAGGACATCTAGGCAATGGTGCATACATATTTGGAGCAGTGTAAGTATGTTATGTTGCAGTAGGGACAACAACAACGTTGGGTTGCTGTAAGTATATTGAGATAACAAGCCGTGATGGGACAACAATACTAGCAGCAATGATAATGTGCCACAGTGTTCAATGGGACAACAACATGATGAGATAGAACAATGATGGGACTACCATGTCATTGTGCAGCAGTGGCACAATGGGACATCAAGCATGGACAACATGGTGCAGTATGGCAAGCATGGACACCATGGATAGTTGTGGCAAGCACATGAGACATGTTGTATGACAACATGGTTCAACCATGGCACATGGGACAATAGTGCAACATTAGGTGCAGCAGTCATGAGGTCTAGCATTGTGATGATGGGTGCAGCATAGTGCAACACAGTGAGGTGCAACATGATGATAGGTGAAGGAGTCACCTTGGAGAATCAGTGGAAGCAGCATGTCTTCAACTGATCTCATGTATTATCTTCTTAGAGATGATCTATGCTCTTATCTAGATAAGTCAAAGTGTTGACTTTTGTTGTAAATGTACTATCTCTCTTTCTCTGCTGAACTATTGAAGAACATATAAGAAGAATTGATCAAGGGTTTCCCCACATTGGGGTTTGTCCCTGGCTAGCGCCACATCTTGTGTCCTATTGTCTTGGCTTGTCTTTTGCGATTTATGTTTATGTTCTATCTGCAATTTACTTTAATGCTGATGTGATTGCTAATTTGGAAAAGGTATTGAGCTAATTGTGAAAATTGAAATAAATTGCTCTAAGCATAGAACATACCTAAAATTAACAGATTGCCTTCATCAAGTTCTATCGTTCATACCCATATTTGATTATCATATTTAACTCGTGTTTACTATCTGCCTCTATGGATCTTTGGTTCTAGCAAACCAGTGGGTAAACTAGGCTGTTTATACTCCCTTTTTCGTTGAAATTTCATTGTTAGAAGGATGCATAAGCTTTATATTTTCTGTTTATTTCCACCTGACACTGATCTTTCTTTAAGATACATTCAAAATTCTTGTGTCTGAGCATATGTCTAAGGAGTTTGACACTTTTTGTAATGAAGTAGGGATCAAGAAGGAGTTGACAGTGCCTTATAACCTGCAACATAATAGTGTTGTAGAAAGGAGGAATAAGTCCATCATAGAATGTGAAGGTAATGGTCCATGACTTAGATTTATCCATGCATCTTTGGGCAAAAGCTTGTCGCACAAGAATCTACATTTGAACTATGGTCCTTTCAAGATATTGAAGCAAAAGATACTAAAATAAGATTTTACAGATGACAAACTATAGGTCCCACATTTCCTTGTTTTTAGTTGTCCTATATCTATTCATATTCATGAGGAGAAAAGGACTAAGTTTGGACCCTCTACTCTAAAAGTAAAAGGGAATTGTCTGGGATACACTGAGACTTCTAATACTTTCAAAGTGTACATTCCATCTTAGTAGAAGATGGTTTAAGTCAGGATGTCAAGTTTGATGAGGATGCAGGCTCCTTAAGTCTCAGGAGCCTTTGGTAGAGATTGAGAATGTTGAGAAGGTCACTGCCCAAAAAGCTAATCCATAAATTCCAGCTAAATCACAATTGAACACAATTAGGTTTTAGTACAGGAACAAACACTATTTTAATTTTTACCCCCTAGTATAGCTAGAAGGCCTAGGTGGATTACACAAGCATTGCAAGAGGTATAGGTGTTAGTTGTTGCTCCAAATATTCCTTTTTGAGTAAGCTATCCTCCTAATAAGTTTCCCAATTATGTTGCATTGATATCTTCCATCATTTATGCAAAGATGTCTCATTTTGAGGAGGCAGTGGGTGAGCAAGTATGGAAGGATGCCATGATGGAGTACAGCTCCATCATGTAGAGTGATGTGTAGTATATAGTGTTGAAACTAGAGGTAAAATCAGTGGTTGATTCTAGGTGGTTGTACAAGGTGAAACAACTGATGGTAGCATAGAGAAGTACAAGGCTTGATTTGTAGCTAGAGGATTCTCTAAAAGGGAGGGAGTTGACTGTGAGGAGACCTTTGTTCTAGTTGAGAGGTATACTTCTTTTAGGACTATCATGTCTTTAGCATCGTTTTTTTGTTGGTAGTTATATTAGATGGATGTAAAGATAACCTTCGTCAATGGTGCAAATGAGGAAGATGTATACATTAATCAACTGAGAGGGTTTGAGGTGCATGAATGAGATACCCATGTGTATAGGTTGAAGAAAGCCTATGATGGGTTGAAGCATGCACCATGTGCTTGGTACTTTGGTGTTGATGCATATCTATTAGGTTTGGGCTTCAACCAAACTTTTGTAGATCCCAATCTTTATTATTTATTTAGTAGATCTGATCTGCTTGTTTCTTTTCTATATGTAGATGGCTTAATAGTTACAAGGAGTTTTGAGAAGTTCATAGCAAGGTGCAAGATGGAGTTGGCATGAGAATTTGAAATGGAGGACATTGTATTGAGGCGGCATTTCTTGGGTCAAGAGTTGTGGAAGAGTCTAAGAGGTGTTCCTTAGATAGGACACACACACACACACACACACACATATCTAGAGAGAGAGATTTTAGCTGATATATAAGCCCTTAGCTACTCCCATGGCACCAAAATCAAAGTTGCAAGCTGATTTGGATTCAGATTTGGTAGATTCTTTTGTGTATAGATAGATGATTAGATCCTTGATGAATCTGCTTAATACCAGACCTAATATATGTTTTGCATTGAAGACCTTGAACCAATATATGGTTGAGCCAAGGCAGATTCACTAAGTAGTTGCAACACGTGCGCTCTGTTACTTGAAGGGCGTAGTACATTATGGTATGAGGTATGTAGGAGATGGTGAGTTGATGTTGCCCGAGTTTTTTTAGTTTAACTAGGCAGGTGATGCAAGTGACAGGAGAAGTAGTTCAAGTTGTTGCTTCAGTTTGGGTTTAGGGATGATTTTCTAGTTCAGTAAGAAGCAGGTTTCAAGTTTCAACGACATCAAGTTCAATAGAGGTAGAGTACATGGCAGAGAACACTACTAGTTGTGAAGCCAAATGGCTTCACAAGTTTATTTCCGAGATACAAGTGAGATGTTGGAGCATATTGTCGTCTACAATGACAATATTTGTTGTATTGAACTTTTTGAGAATCCAGTGTATTCCATCACTGCTCCAAGCACATTGACATCAGGAATTATTTCCTTGGGGACAAAGCTTAGAAGGGAATAGTGTCTCTTGAGTATGTTTAGACAAGTTATCGGATTGAATATATCTAGTCTTGACTAAGGGCTTGGAAAAGTGGATGTTCAGGATGTGCAGGGAGAGATTGGGATAGGTGAACATTTTCCTTATTTGTTTAGTTCAATTAGTCTTCTCCATTGCAGCATGGTGCATATAGGAGCAGGAGAGGAGGGGGGCACAGTCATGTAGTGAAGGAGATGGTGCATGCATGCCTTCATACAATAATAAACATTGTTGTACCAACCTTTTTGAGAATCCAGTATTTTGTCACTACTCCAAGCACATTGACATCAGGTATCATTTCCTCAGGGATGGAATTTCAAAGAGAGTTCAGACAAATAAGTGGGTTGCAGATCTCTTGACTTAGGCCCTGGAAAAGGGGACGTTCGAGATGTTCAAGGAGAGATTGGATTGATGGAGAACACTTTTCTTGCTAAGAGGGAGTGTTAGATTTTACATGTTTAGCTCGGTTAGTCTTCTCCACTGCACCAAGTTGCACACAGGAGCAGGTCTGTAAGCAGTCTACCTGGGTTCCTGTGTACTGCAGAGTAGGAGGGAGGTGCAGTTATGCAGGGAAGGAGAGGGAGCACACATGCCTTCAGCTTGCATGCTCCAAAATTAGTTTCTTTCCTGTTTTGTTACCTTCACTTCATTGGTGTCTAATTGCCAGTTTAGTTCAGTTTTCTATTTGTGAGTGGACTTTTCTGATTTAAAGTTCTGTTTCAGGCCGCTTTTGCCTGGCTTTAGATAAAGCACATGATGGCGACATAGTCGTAGGGAGAAGGCACAGATTGCTACTTGGAGCACTCCATTAAAAACATGCCATTCAAGTGTTGGGGGTGCTAATCCCAAAGCCAGCAGTTGATCAGGTTTTATATTTATTTGAGGATTTGATCCTTTTGGATCAGGGTTATTTTTGTAAACTCGAGTCTCTTCATCAGATACCTAAGAAGGCTCAGGGTAGGGTTAAGTATTCTGTTTTTATTACAGTTCAGCATGAAGTAGTAGAGTTTGTCTACAGCATTATTATTCTGTTTTCTCAGTTCTACGATAATAAACAGTGATGTAGTTTGAGACAGACCTGTGAGGATTCTGTTGTATATTTTCTGCTGTATGTATTTCACTTTCTAGCATTTGAAGATAACAGTTTTGGTAGGTTGTCATGTTGAAGGTAACTTATAACCTAGGGTTTTAAGGAATTCTTTGAAGTACAGAATCTGTTACCATGGTCTATAAAAATTAATGTCGTTTAATGTTCCTTTGCGACTGATGCATTTAGGGAGTGCCAGTGCTCCAAGACTGGGCTGTTCTTTAGAATCTCATAAGCGGGGATGCTATTTCTTCAAGCCTTAGTTGATAGCCTGTGAAGTTTCTCTTCTAGTTCGGATGGTGCAGGCATGATGGTCTTGCAAGCACTCTTTGTATTGGTTGTGAAATCTAGGTGCTGATGCCAATGCTTCATAAAGATGTTGCTGCTTGAGGATAATTACCCCAGAACATTATTTTGAAGCTCTAATAGGTCAGCTGAAGCTCATTTCAGTAGGAAAGTCCAATCACGTTGCTAAGTATTTGACATTGTTATTGGATATAATGGAGTTTCCTCATCCTGTTCCACGGCTAAAACCATGATGTTCATTAGTTACTTTATTTTCTACGGTGCATGAAATATGTTTGCTCCTTTATTTTATATCTTGGAATCTAAGAATATAAGATGTGCTATTTCAATTAGAATAAAACTCAAAGAAGTTTGTCATAATTTTTTGAATTCTTTGTGTTCTAAATTAAATCAACCTTAACTAGGTTCTCAAATGAGCTAGTTTTGACCCTGTTATATATAGGGTATCTAGTTTTGTTGGGCAAGGAAAACAAATAAATGAGTCGAACTTACAAAACATGTCTTTTTGTTCCGAGGATATTCATTGGACTTGTTTGAGTACACATTTCACGGAAGATTAAATTTTTCATTTTATGTACATGATTCCCTGAAGACAATGTATTGAGAAATTCAGAGCACATGGTTTTGTTTGATTTCTGAGGCATATATTAAGGAAAGCCCGGGGAAGGAATAATGTATCTTATAAGTCAGAATTTGAGGGAATTGCAGTCATCTTATTTTTTTCTCTTTTGTCTCTTTAGTGAATTAAAATGATTCTATGTTGCCACCTTCACACTCTTTGTATTTTGTTTCCTAGCACCCATTGTCTTGCCTTGAAATGACATTGGTATCAAGTTGCTTGATTCTCTGATTGTCTAATGCTTTTACTCTTTCTGGAAGAACCTATATAATTTGTAGCCAGATCAGTTCTTATAACGCTAGAAATTTACCATGTGAAAACTCCTATCTAATGTATTTTCCTTCATTTCCTACGTCTGTAGCCTTCATGGAGTACATTTCATTTTAGCAGGTAGCTCCTTTTGTATTTATGATTGTACTTTATATTTTGGTCTCGTCGGTCTTCATTTTTTCCTGAAGCAGTATCCATTAAGAGTCATTCTTCATAATCTCTTCCAAGATTGGCTCACTTAGCCTTTGCTAATGAATGATTGAGATTCAATACAGTTTTAAATGTTTCACTGTTTTCATGATGCTTGTCAAGTTAGCATATATTGTTCTTGGCTTTTATTCAATGCTGGTAGCTCATGGATTTTCTGTGTACTAAGTTTTCTATGAGAACTTTGGTGTAGATGTTATCCAATATTACGACACCTTAATGAACATTGTCAATCTTATCCAGATAGACAATGTGATACTCCATGCCCAAGCTACGCTTGGTGCACTCGTGTTTCAGCGTTCGACCTTTGGAAATATTGGCTCAAAGATCAGCAATGTTAGCAGTCGATTACCTTCAGTAAGTACAAGCCACTTCTTCGCTTGAAAGGAGCCATTTTTTGAAATGTTTTATCCTTTTCTGGTCTTAGAATGTAGTCATTCTCTTAATCATAACGAAATAAGTGATGGCAACTGCTGTATATGTGTAGGTGAACCATGTTTTGTCAGCAATTCGTCGCAGAAAATCAATGGACACAATAGTACTTTCTCTTGTAGCATCTGCTTGCACTGTTTTCATTTTGATATACTGGTTTTCAAAGTAAGCTATATCTTACAATTTCAGAATATATGGTATGTTTTGTATACATGCAGAGTTCATGCTAAGATTTCTAGATGTGCTGTGGCTGGTTTTGAATATTCAGTTAAATTGGTTAATTTGTTTTGTAAACATCTACACGATGGTTGTTCACATTCAATGCCTTCGAAATAGATACTGGATTCATTACCCATGGTTATTTTTGGATATCTGGATTACCTTTATTGATATTATAATTATGTACAAAATCCCCAGATATTATGTATCTAAATTCTTTTTCAGGTGACAAAGTTTTGCGTTGTGACATCTTAAATTTAGCTGCTCTTCTCTTGGTTGTTTTGCTTCTTACTCTAGCATGCCTTTTCAGTTGCTTATCTGGGATTGCTCATCTATTGATAGGACACATTTCTGGTCCGTAATAACTACATCTAATTCAAGAATGAAACCTTTACTGCCAAAAGTCCTTCTGTGGGGCTGTTTGAAGATTCAGAAGGCTGAATTGTATACTAGAGCACTGTAGTTTTCTGGAGTGGCATTTTCTGGCCTGCAAGTTATGATTAGGGTGAAGAGATTTTATTTGAGGAAATAGGTCCAAATAATTCCCAGCCCTTAAATCTTCATGACTGGATATGTTTAAAATTATTTCCATCTCGTTTGCTATCTGACTGCCATGGATCGACAATTTTCTTGATGACTTATGCTTAGCCTGTATGGACTGTTTCTGAGAAAAGTTCTCAATAAAACCACGAGGCATGGTAGACTTGCTCATTGCTCTTATTGCGTCATTAACAAATTAAAGATAAATCATTGAGAGTTGTGCACTACAAGCAATGCACAATCGCAAAAGTATTACTAATTACAGCAAGTGTCATGGTTCTCTTTATTTTTAAAGCATACAAAGTGGGTGTATTGTCGGATAAGGTGGATAATCTAGATCATTGTTAGCTACCGATTATATGCCTTCGTTTTACGTTAGCAGAGATCATAATTAACAACGTAGAAAAGGTATACAAAAATCATAAGAAACATTTTATGTTAGCGGTAATGTTTAATTGCTTTGTGAGGTCAACTAGAGGCCTAGATGGTCCAATTAAGTGTTGTGTCCACCAATTATAGCCCTATGACATTTGTATATATTGTCTGATACGAACATAATAGGTATCATGTATTGAACAACAAATGATTATTAGAATATCAAAAAATAGTTATTGAGTGGCGCCATGCACTAAAGTCCTCAAAACTGGAACCGGATCAGAACCATTTTTCAAAAGCTCCTCATAAGATGTTTTGTGGTCAATAGAGTATTAACATGGGATAACGTAGGCCTACGCATCAATCCTTTGTGCAAGCAGCAATGTTACTCACCATTGGAGGACGAAGAGATAACAAAAAAAGACTATCCTTTTCTACCCTTTGTGCTATTGACCATGTGGGTCTTATGAAATGGCTATAGTTTTGAAGACATGGTGTACACTATTCAATTTTTTCAAAGAGTGCATACAATTTATTCTCTCTTATACCCAAGAGAAAAGATAGAGCTATGCTTAGAGTACTTACATAACAAAGCACCATTAGTGGGACGTGACATTGATCATCAAAATGGCTAATTAATACATTTGCAAAGTATTGCTCAATAAAATATTTTTCACTGTTCTATTTATCCAAACACAACCCACCATCTTATCAGTTACTTACAGTACCTAGTAATAATGATATGATTGCAATACACGTGGTGGTTGATGGGAGGAGGTTACGTGGTTATTTTAATATAATGTTTTGATTGGCAATGAATCACATGCGGATTTATGAATATTTAATGAGCTCAATGGTACAATTTTGCTAGTTATTGGTTTACACATTATTTATGTTTATCATTATGATAAAATGTTCTACACCAAATGTCGCAATGTCATTACATATGAATTTCTATCCACTTTGGCATTTGATTGCACTACATAGTGGTTTCAAGCTCCCCTGATTAGTTAAAAGTTAATTGTGATTTGTTGTTTTAATCATGGTTTAGAATGGTAGGTTGGCTGGCAATATTGGTGTTGGTGTTAACGTGATAAAAGAGGCATTAAATCCTTTGGTCTATTATAGTGATTTTAAAATATATTTGATTTTAGAGTTGGGGTTGGTTGAAAATATGATAACACAAATATATATAATAAATAATAATTTATAAATTATTATTAATTAAGGGACATATGAAAGGATATGTCTTAACTAATAGGTATAATGTAGAAATTATGAGGTAGATTTGCGATTGCTCATAAAGTTTTAACCAAAATCACAAGACACAAATCTACTCTATTGCTATGCAGACATTAATTCACAATTTAGAACAAAAATCTTAGTCATGCAATAAGAAATCACATAGATGCAAATATATTTTTCCTGGGGGAAACAAACTGCTAAAAACTCCAATGTCTGTTTGCATTAATCTGATGAATAGAGATGTATTACAATTGCTTTGCTCAACTGAACACAACCTACAAGTGCATAATCTCTCTTTGCTCACTGAGAAGCTTTGACCCAGACTTAGTCAATTTCTGCTTCTGCTTGAGCCCCTATTTGCTTGTGCAACTCTTGAGGAAATAGGCCCCTATTAATTAGGAATTTCTTCCAAAATGCTTGTGCAATTCCTCAAGGTTGATCGCCTATCCTCATGCAACACCTATACACTCAACTAGTTTACAACTGCTTGTTAACTGCCTTGGAAACTCCAACACAACTGGGTAGCTCATATTCCTTGCATGCGTGAGCTAATTATTAGTTGATTGATCAGTTAACTAGATGATCTCTGAGTTAGACTGATATCTCACTACTTAACTGACCACCAATTAGTTTTATTAACAATTAGAATTAGCTTAATTGATTACAACTAAAATTAACTCAACCTAGGCTCCTAGAATTTAGAAATCGCTACATACAATTGAACTTCATGCTCTTAACTCAAATTAATTGAGTTAGACTCCTATAAAATATGATTCAACACATGCACACTGAACTTCAACTTATTAACTCGAATTGAGTGTTCTTAATTGAGTGACAAGAGCCATGTCACCTCAGTTAACTCCTTGATGTGGAATTTCGAATTTTCTCAATTTAATCTAGGTAAAATCAAATTGAGAAATTTTTGCTGCATTTTCCAACACGACTCTTATGAAATGGAACCTTAGTATTTATATAGGGTCCATCATTGTATATCATCATATCATAGTTTCTATTATCAATTACTTACACAATTTATATATTGTTATAGACTTTAGGGTTTTGTGGTTGGGATCGCTAGTAATTGGTGGAAGATCCACACATTAGATAGTTTCAGTGCCATACATTTTTAATATTTTGTCTGATAACGAACTACATTCATCACATTTGGTATCAGAGCCAAGTTGCCTAATTTTAGCCCTTGGCCACTAGGCTCTTCTTCAAAATTTTATCACCCTTGGCAACATATTTATTGGCTTCCACATTTTAGAGGTTCTCTAATTTTTTTAGGTATTTGGCTACTCACAATCATAATTTATTGTTTGTGGTGAATGTGAAGAAAACCATGACTCGGAATTTACTACCCACTACACAAAATTGTAGATTTATAAAAACTAACTTGCCATATGTTACTGAAACCCAATAATTTCCACAAGAAGCATTAATTTATCGTGCTCCAACTGCCAATAATTTTGGCACTCTAGTTGCTGAAATACTAATTCTGGAAAAAGATAGGAAAAGAGTGTTAATTGGAAAAGAGAATTTATATGCTTGAATTGGACACTCTTGTTGCTAAATAATAATTTTGGAAAACGAAAGGAAAAGAATCTTTTATTTAAAAAAGAGAATACATACACTTGAAATCGGCATTCAATTAAACCATTGTATACAGGGTTCATTTCACACATTTCATTCATTGTATATTTTATTCACCAATTGAAGGGTCACACCAATAATATGTGGCCATATATTGATTGCATTTCGTACCACCTTTCATGTAGAACTTTGTTGTATTTGCTATACATTTTCATGTAATCTTAACATTTTAGAATACAGATTTCTTAGAGCTCTACAATTGCCAGAAGACGAGCTGCTGGGAATTTGAGAGATCATAATAATCTTCGCCATGGTATGTATGACCATCCATATCAATGTGACATCAATCTCCAAGAAGTCTCACAAGTAGACTATGTCGTCAAACACACCCGTCCATCCATGAAGATTCGTAAGATAAATTTAGTGGTGTATCCCTGCAACAAAGGTTCTTAGGATTCCAACATAAAAAAATTCACATCATATATCTGAGGTTTATATATCATACCCATCAAATCTATGAGGGAGTCTAACTTAACATCTAAAATCCATGAGGTAATGAGGATTATGATAAAACAAAATTATTCTTTAGGGAAATCTTAGAAGTAAATAAAGTGAATATAAAGTATTTTTCTTGAGTACAAAATTATTTAAAAAACAAAAAATGAAAGTAGGTATTATGTTAAAAAAGTATTTATAGAGCATATATACTTATATATTTAAGGAGTAAAAAAAAAAATAAAAAAGAAAAGAAAAGGGGTTATAAAGGTCACTATTAATAAGGATTAGTGATATTCACAAAGGTTTTTTTTTTTTCCTCACAAAAATGAGAAGTTATGTTAAATTTGGACCCAGACACAACAAATACTCGAGAAATGAGTTACATGATTACATCTGATCGCTGATTCTCTGGGGAAGAAGTTACTGGTATTATAGAAGGATTGATTAGGGAGACTACTAATACTATATGCCGAAAAGAGTAAAGCTTACAAAATTGACCGAGCAAAAGGGAATAATTGCATTGTGAATACATAAGAGATTTGAGTGAGTAATCTCTTTCGAAGGCCGATTTAGACTAGGAAGGGATCTTCCTGCACGCCTATTGGAAGCACTAGGTTTTGAATTATGGCTCATCCTAGCAGAGAGTTGCTCTTGCAGACCTTCAATTTGCTAATGAAGAACACCCATTTCATCAACTTGACAGGTTAGTTTTCCCTTCAAATCTTGAATTTCCTCCAAAAAAGTGATTATGGTTTGCATTTTCTCTCGATGATTCCAATTAATCTCTAGAATTTCCAATTGGAAGGACTCAAACTGATTGATGCATTTATTACACAGATTCTTGCCTTCAATTTTAGAATCTTTGTTTTTGCTAACGCACATTATTGCATGAAAGAGATAAGATAACTAGCCATTCCTTTTCACCCTTTGCAAAAACCTCTTAAGCTCTAGGAGTGGGGCAAATAGGATATGGACAAGGGACGACAACATTAGAGCAGGGAAAGACACGAAATACATACAAAGGAGATAACAATAACCCTCACTGAAAACCTGGAGATGACCCACTAGGCGCTAGAGCATTGGAGTGCATCCTCAGGGAGAAACAATTCAGAAGCCTAAAGGGAGCAAAGAGGTAGAGGGCCAAAACAAGAAGCTTAAGATGACACAAAAGATCTTTGAGATGCCCAAAGGGGGAATTGGTAGCAAATTCAAAAGGAGAAATGACTTTGCTAGGCAAAAGGGAAAAACATACTAGTAGAGGAGGGAGTGAGTGTGAAGAGACTGAACATAAACTAAGAATTTGAATTGAGGCCAGTAGAACCCACCATTGGTGCCATAAGTAAGATATGTTGATATTATTCTTATACTAGATAATGTTGTAACCTAACCCACTAAGTAGGCACCCTGATGGGGACATAGAGACCTCCTCAGGGCGCTTGCAAGTCTATACGGAACACCTCCACCACCAGCTAACCCAAAACCAAAAATTATCAAGAAGGGAACATCTACGAGCTCTGGATCGTTGGAGAGCCATTAAGTTAAACATTGGAGAATGCGTCCCACATGCATTGCTTTAAATGCCTTCGCGATAATTCATAATTGCAGACTCCATGGGAGCGAACACCAATTGAGGTGGGGGTCTTGTTCCGAGGTAAGGAGGATGCCAAATCCATGTATGCTGAGTGGAGGGAAGTAAGAGTAGCTATGAACCCTGTAGACCATCCTCATGGAGGTGGGGAAGGAAGAACCCCAATTGGAAGGAAAAAGCCTATGACCACCTTTACACAGATATTGGATTGTAATGAGAGAATCCCCTAGGATTAAGATATTTGACACTTGCAAATCTTTAGCTGGGATCAAGCCTAGCAATATACCATACATCTTTGCTTGATTATTATTCCTTAGCCCCAATCCCTAGGAGTATTTGGTTACCAAATTTCCATCGGGGTTATATAGAAACCCTCTCCTCCTTCCACCCTAGAGGTTTCTAAAATTCAAGGCAAATTTCTATCCTTGAAATTTTGTCGGATTATTAAAAAGATATATATTATTTTTTAATATAAAAATAGTACTTTTAAAATTTAAGTTAATTAAAGTTCCCTTAGCTATTAATAAAAAGAAAAACACACACACACACACACACATATATTCAAGTGAATATTTAAAGAGTTAAAAGAAGCCAAGAAAGCAAAAAATGAATTCCACATACTAGTCAACATTTTGGGTTAAATGTTCTTTTTGTGAAATGGAATTTAAGTATCCATCAACTCTTAAAAATTACAAACGATATTATCTAGAGAAATAATTTATTATGGAAGAATATCACAATAATAAACAAATACAAATATTAGAGGACGAACTCGCATAATTCCACAAAACAAAAAGGTGTCAAAAAAAAATAATAAATATCTTGAAGAAATGTTTCAAAAAGAGTCAATAGAAAAGGACAAACAAAATTTTCACCTAAGGGATCACAATAAAAAATTACTCCCACAACTTACAAAAACAAAAGATATGAAACAAATGGAAAAAATATAGAATAAGAAAATGAAGGTCTTGAAGAAGAATTAAAAAAGAATCTAACAAAAAAAATGAAGAAAATTTGCATTTAAAAATTCTTAATCAAATGGTATTAAAACCAATTAAAAGTTAAAAAAATGAGAATATAGATAAGAGAATAAAGTTAACAATCCAAAGAGTGAAAGACTTTCACGTTTAAAAAATCATGATTAAAATCTCCTTAAAAAAATTAGGAAGTTTAAACATGATAAACAATTGTTGGAAAATAGAATAAATCAACTTAACTAGGCTGAAGTACACATGTTAAACTTGTGGAGAAGGGAACAAATACATAACTCATCAATCTCATAACTCATAAAAATGCCAGTCCAATTGAAGTCAAAACATACTCAAAGGTTGTTGTATAGATGATTGAAAATTTAGTTAAAGATCTAGAGATCAACCAAACAACATTAGTATGTAAAGGAAAACACGTACTTGAAGTAAATCAAGAAATCACCACAAGCATAAGGAAAAATTAGGTTACAAGGACTCCTTATCAACATCAAAATCATGAGCAATTATCTCAACTAGTTAGCTTACTATGAATATCGCTCAAGACAAAAATATTGACTTATGTGTTGAAAAATATTAATGCTAGTTAAGTCTTATGATAACAATTAATCTTGTGTATCGAGTAAGTGCAATTTTCTATAGAAGATTGAATTGGGATGGTTATATCAATTTTTAGTTCGACAATTTTGCTCAACACTCAAAAGTGCATATTGTCTTCTATCATCAAAGACGAAAACTGTAAGAATTGGATAAGATGTGAAGACATTACAAGGTAGAAGAAGATATCGAACCTTTTCATCAATATGTTTTGAGGACCAAGCATTTCTAAGGGCAAAGACAATGTTTGTTTGTTTGGTTTTTTTTTTTTTAATCATCCCAAGGAAAAAAATCATAACTTCCATTTTATAAAAAGAAAGTTACATGTCTTATATGCATCAAATGCATTCATAAGTAACCAGGCCACAAAAATGGTCAGCTATGCCAACCACTGCATATAGTTTTAAGGTAAGAAACTGTGCCCAAAAACTATATAGAAAACATCTCCCAGAAACCCACATCAAAAGGCGGTCGATATATAGCATAACACAATAATGGTGTCCAACTATGTGTTCAAGGGCGAAAATAATGTTACGAATATAAACATATATAATAAATAACAATTCATAACTTATTATTAATGAAAGGACATATGAAAGGACATGCCCTAACTAATAGGTATAACTGTTATGAAAGGGAACTCTTGCCTAGTATTTATATGTGATCCATCATTGTACATCATCATATCACATTTTCTACTATCAATTATTCACATCAATTTATATATTGTTCACATGGATTTCTTTTTATACCAAACATTTTGAATATTTGGTACAATAACGAGCTTTGTTTATATCACATAGCTATGTTATAATTGTATTTATATGCTTGTATCGGAGTGCTTTTAGTGTTATTTCATAGCAATAGTTGCTTGGAGGAATAAATATTATAGTGCTAGTTTATCTCTATTTGAAAAGTTTAACCTTTATAATATGCAACCCCAACTCGACATTACAATCTAAGTGTTTTACCTTGACAACGATGATGGTGAATACATGTTACATCGACTATGGTTTATCTATTTGGACTTTGGATGATAGAGTGATTTCACAAGTATTAAGATTACAAACTTGTGTATGGTTGTTGATTCCCTGGATATTGGACTTTGGTTTATTGCTTTGGACTTTGGATGATAGAGTGATTTGATAGGTATCAAGATTGCAAACTTTTGTATGGTTTTGTGGTTGTTGATTGCCAAGTAGTGTTTGTAAAAATTGAAAAAAAATATTTAGATTTTAGTTTAATAATATTAAAAATTGATATTTATTCATACCAAAAACTTGTCCCAAGTATCCCATTTCCTTGAAGTTGAAGCTCCCAAAAATATTTCATGTTCCTAGAACCATTCCTAACCAATTGGTTATGTTTCATTCCAATTCTTAAGCTCCCAAAAAACATGGTAACAAAGGGAATGAGTTTAAAAAATGTTGGAAGTTGTTCCCATGCAACTATGATAAAACCCATATTTTTCGTTCAAAAACAACAAAATTAATCCTCAATAGAAAAGTGACATCATTAGTTGCACTCTTTTATTTATTTATTTTTATAATAAATTTGAGATTAAAATTACAACCTTGTGCAATGATGGCTTTAACAAACTTGTATTGTTGTTAATAAAAACTTTAAAATCAACCTCAAATAAAAAAGTTGTGCCACAAACATCACCTGTTATTTTTTTGTAAGAGGAGGGTAGTTTAAATTGAAATTTGTTTGACACCATAGCTTTAACCATTAGTACCATTGCAACCAAAATCTTCAAATCAAATCAGATAAAAAATTAGTGCTTCTAGTAGCAATAACACTTCTTTTTAATTTGGTTAGAATTTCAATTTTATTGAAAGCATAAATTTGACAATGAATATTATTAAGAGATTGTGATTTTTCACAATTCTTCATGTTGTGGAGAAATTTTGGAGCAACCTGTGTAAATTATTTATAATTTGTTTGACATTTTAAGTGGACAATGATGATGGGTGGAGTGTCCACCCAAAACGTCAGACGATTATAAATCCTTTACGTAATTTATTCCAAAATTTCTCCACAAAATGAATATTATTGCACTCAAAATCTTAAAATCAATCTTCCAAATCAAAGAAAGACCCCATCAATAATGCACCCTTATGTTTGAGATTGAAAATGTAACATTTGTGAAATACCATAATGAGTCCAGACAACATCATAACATGAAAAAAAAATTGAAAAGAAAGGGAAAAAGTTTTTTTTGTTTAGGTGAAAAGTGAAAATATAAAAATAAAAACTCATCTTCTATATTAAAAGGGAAAATTAAGCACTGCACATCCTCTATTTAAAAAATAAAAATAAAAATGTAACACCCTAATCTGAGAATGTGCAAACAAACTTTTAGATAACGTTTATTATTATTATTCCATTTCCCCACCTTTTGTAACCAAACAATTCAACATAATCTAGCCTTATATATTATATATATATATATATTATATATATATATATATTATATATATATATATATATATATATTATATTATATATTCTATCGATCGAAATCAAAATATACTACTTTCTCGTAATAATGAATCACCCATACATTTTATATATAGGTACTGCATGCTCACAAAGTAATTTTATATCATTCCATAAACCATTATCGTATTCGCTTAAGAGATTTATATGAAATTTTCTTATTACTAATTATTTCTTCTTTTGTCGATGACATCACATATTAACATTGACACTTGTAGTTAACAAGGATAAGCTTCTCATTGTCCCTAAAAATCCTTAGGCATTCCCATCAAATGTGAATATAATTTATTTTTTAATTAAGGGGTATACCATTGACATGGATTCCTTCTAGTGACTCCAAATACCTAATGATGAAGGATCATGTGGCTCCATAGGTGAATTCCTAGTGGATCATAATGTGTAATTCAGTCGACATGCCACAATATTAGATTAGGGTTGTGCAAGCGTTTTACCACAAATCGTGATTGATAGTCAAGGTTATTAACAACACCTACGACATCCAACTATAATGACATGTTACATGTAAATGAGGGAAATCAAATTTTGATGGAATGAGATCATTTAAGGTTAAAGTTATATATTTTCCCTTCAAGAAATGAACGTAGAACATCTTTGATTTAGAGTTTTTACTGCATAATTTTGGAAACCCCTTACTGAATCCATTAATGGACTTGATGAGTTTCAGATACTACCAAGGAATAACATAGGTAAAGGTGCTTGGCTTTGCCACACAATTCTTAACAGGCTTCTGAATAAGTGGACATAATCAAGATCTTAGTTGTAGTTACAAATTGGTAGTCCCTTAAGTAGATCATTTGATTGATTGTGAATTGGGTAATTGAAGTTACAAGCACAAAGATCATGAGGATATTGTTTTAACTGAGTTGTTCTCTTACTTTTTGAGCTCATGTGATGTTTGTGCATAAATTTATTTGGTTTAAGGCTAAGCTAATCAGCGAGTTGCAATATGTGTGAAGATTATAAAATAATTTTCAGCCAACATGGACTAACACCCAACTCATCACTCAAATTAACGACCATATTGATCCCTTTTACTATTGTTCTTATTAAACATATGAAGGGATTGATTTCTAGAGTGGTTCAATGCTAGAGAGGTTTGGGATGGAAAGATTTTCTTTTATCAACAAAGGTAGAGATGAGAGTATTTGCCAAAAATGTTGGTGGAAATTTCAAAATGAACAAATTAGGTAGCTAATGCCTAGAAATCATATAAATTTATGCATAGATCTTCCGTAAGACTAGCAATGTAGTTCATTCTTAAATTGAAATTATTAGTACAACAAGGAAATATTAAAAGTGCGATTAATCGGGAGAGCATTTAAGACCGAATGACATGAGAGGGTATTTTATTTTGCCACTCCTCAAATTAAATGTTGTCAATAGATGTTGTGTGTACGTGCCAACAACTAATCGATCAACCAGTGTAAGGATTACAGTCATCAAAATTGAAATCATCATTGTTTAGTGATGTTGCACATTAGTGAACAATCAATTGGAAAAGCTTCTCTGGGAGACTCAATATTAACCTAAAGTGTGATAGCCACAAGATTAAGAGATTATATATAATATATATATATATATATATATATATTATATATATATATATATATATAGTATATATATATACATTTTACAATGGATAAATAAAAATAGATCTTCCATAACAATTATGAGGGAACACTCATACTCTGATTAGGCTTGGCCTTGTTCCCAAACTAACAAAAATATCATGTCACTTGTATCCATTTAAGTCCAAAGTATCCATGCTCTCCTTTGCAGCATTGGTAGCTCAACTCCACTTAAGTTCATAAACAATCCCATAAGACCACTCTCAAACATGGCTAACAACTGGGGGTTGGGATCCACCACAAATGAGGAAGGAAAAGAATATGATTGTTGGCTCTTTCTCATCCAAAAACATATCTTTAGGAACCCTAAATGCACCATCCACGCAAATGATAACTTATCCAACCATAAGCACCAAGATGAGAAATGAACCAACATCAGTCAGAAACACAACAATGGTGAGGACCATCATGATACCGAGAACCTCCTTGTGTTGTAGATCTTGTTGAGTAGCACTTGAGGCTCCATCTTAAGCAGATAAAGGAATATCCAACCCCATAGGAGGGCGATAAGGAGGAACAAATATATAGGGTGTGAAACGAGGCTAGAGGCCAAACCCCGTAGAGCAACAACAAGTAATTGACATGGACATATGTCAAGCTCTTGTGGATCTTACTACTTGCCTTCATTAATGACTCTAACTTTGTCAAGGCACTCTGATCCACCATCTCCAGCCATGGCTTCCATTGCAATAGGGAAAATCTACACCCTAGTCATATAATCATTGCAAGTTTAGTATGAAAGATGGAAACATACCTACTAGAGGCCATATTTCTCTCATTCTTGAAATCCTACTAATATGATCTTCTCTTCCACTCATTGGTTAACACCAATGGCCATATAAAATATCTAACATTTACTTATAGCCCTACCACTTGACACTGAGGCTGGATCAATAATCGGTTCACTTCTTAACTCTCTCATGTCCTGAGTAGAAGATAATTGAGGGACCTTTTAACCATCAACTCTCCTAAGGAACAAAGTCGAGATGTAAGGCATCAACATTGTTGTGATCGTTGAGCAGATCAAACAGATTTGAAATCACCATTTCCATTAATCTCTACACTGCTTCTGTCTCAGCCCTTCGTGCACTTTTATATATGCTAGAACACTACACCATTGCAATTTTTTCTTTAGTACTTTCCACAAGTTGAGTTTGATATTAGCTTCAAGTCTAAGAAATATCTTAGATCTACACTCTATGTGCAGATCCAATCTCACACATATTTGTGGATACTTATACATGAGTCACGAGCTAGCTTTCCATCTCTACACACAATATTATTCATCTAGGAGCGTCATCACCACACCCTTCTTGGTTCCAGATTTGCATAGCTCCATAATATTTGGTTTGATCTCTAGCTCCAAAAATTCAAACTCCATTTGTCATACTCTTGTGCGTCTCCTCCACTCATCAGGTCAAATAAACCCTCGAAAGCATAAGTGTCCCTCTGAAGCCAACTCTTGGCTTTGATACCAAATGTATATTTTTTACCACATAAAAATAATATTTACAAAGAGGAAAATTAAACCAACAAAAACTACAAACCATAAACATTAACACCATGTTTATCCCAAGAAAACCCCAACTCCATGGTAAAAATAACTAATGGAATTCAATTAGTCCCTTGGCCAAAACCAAGCCAAGCCAACCAAGTGAACCTTCACCACTCACCTCCCCTAGCCCATTATGATACAGTTCCTCCCATCCTTTTAAAGGATCCATTACATGATATCTAATGGCACAAAACCATGGGAAACAAGATAACCATGGGCCCAAAACCACTACTATTGACCCAATCAAATTTGACTCTTTCCTTGAGTCCAATTTACTAGAAATAATGTTCAAGAAATTTAGCATCAATGCCATTTAAATATTACAACCTAATAGCAATAAAGGCACATAAATTTTACAAGCTTAAGAGATTATTTCATAAAACAACTAGAATAATGCATATTAGTTTGCAAGATATAAGGTACTGTAGACTTTTAAGATGTACTTTGACTAGATCAATGAGGTGATGATAATGATTTTGTTGCTCAAGTTTGAAATGCTTGAGACTATGATCCTTGTTATTGATCTGAGCATAACAAGACTCACTAGTAACCTCCTTTCTTGCTACTTGGGTGCTCTTCTTCCCCATGGACACCGAAGCTACAATGGAGTTGTATAGAAGATGGGTATACAAACAAAGTGAAGGTGATATTTCAACTCAAGGGGTTCTCACTCAATAGACTTCACTCACATCAAATTCACAACAGATATCTTAATAGTCACTCAACAAAGTATCATTAGTGTATTCGTCCAATAATAAGGTGCAAAAAGGTGAGTTTATCATAGCTTGATCTTCCTTTTCTAGAAGGTTTTGGCAGTGCCACTTGGATATTCAAGCAAAAATAGGTATTTTGTTTATTCAAAATTTTGATTATTCACCCATACAAGTGTCAAAACTTTATTAGGGCTCTCATGAAATTAATTTTCTTATTTTCTTTAAAATGACTAATTTTTCTCACCCACACAAGTTTCCCGATTTCTTCTCTTAGTTGTCCCTTGATCCCAAATTACACTCCCTATTTTGGTGCTTGTGTGTTTAATCAACTAGAGTTAGTAGGGAGGTATCACATTATTTTCCCTAACTACTCCCTATTTTTTCTCAATTAAATTTTAGTCGGATATTTTTATTTATGCTTTAGCCACAAAGGATCTCAAATGAATTTATTTTTCCCCATTTTTAAATTAGTCAATTTAAATTTCATGCACACTTCGTTTTGCTTATTGTGAATATGTATGACCCATTGAATGATTCTTATTTCCTAATTTAGATTTCATTCCTCCCCCATATCTTTAGATATTTTAAATGTTCTAAGGATTTATTTTATCAAGGAGAATCTCCTAAGTGTGAGATTTATAGAGTGAATATTTGATTTATCTTTGAGTTTATCTCTAGAAGTATAAACTTAATTCTCATTCCCCGAGCTTTACCATTTCAATCAAGATTTGATTTAACTATCCATATTATTGGTCTCATTTCTTTTAGTGTTTTTAATTCATCAACATGACCATTAATTACCTCCATTTTCCTTATTTAAGGGGTTCCAAGTCAATTATACCCTTAAAAAAATTCCTCATGAAGCTCTCACGTTTCCCCACCACTTTATCTTCAGACATCCGCGACTAAAATAGGGGGACATGGGCATGAAAATGGAGGCCATTGTTAACTCCTAGGTCGCTCTTTGTTGTGAAACTAATGGTGTTGAGAATCAAGGATTTTTCCTTGATGTACTCCCTCAATAAATCCTTGTGAGTGACAAAATACACAGTCCACCTTCATGACATCATGAAATTCAAAGTGAAGGTCTCCCGACACCTTTGAGCCCAAGTCGTAGTGGAAGTACTAGAGGGTGAAATCAAGGGCATCGTCTCACCCCTCCCATGAAATTCCAATTTGGTCCATACATCACCATCACCCAGGTGTGATTCATTTGGACAAGAACTTGACCCATGCTTGGAAAACACTAACATGTCACTAAAATTCATAGCATTATATATTATTTCGAAATTAAATTCTAGCATCAACAATACTTAAATGACCCAAACCAAAATTGTTGACTCATTAGGGCCATGTGTACCAAGGTGGTCTCCTACTACACTCAAACAACTATCAGTAACATCTAATGACAAATATTGTCATCAAAATACATAAACATGATTGAACATCATCAATATCATCAACAAGCACATATACCATCATCATCAACATCGTCTACTGAAATTGAAATAAGTACATCATATGTCCTCATCACATGAAATAACAAGAGCTACATCATCAACTATGATGTCCTCAAAGAATAATGTATATATTATATTATTGTGTCAAATTTAGGACAATGTACATCTTAGGTCAACTAGAGTGGGGAACTACATACAACCCCTCTTAAATCTAGACTTCATCTTGATGTCTCAAAACAAGAAAGTAAAAAAATGATGCATCTTCTTTTTGTCCTCCTATGTGGTGAACGAGGACTGTAATTGTCCCATTGGGCCTTTACTTGGTCTACTTATCGACGCCTAAGTTGTAGATTTCATTGGTCCAATATGGGAACTGCCTCGACTATCATCGTCCCCTTGTTTGTGACTTGCAAATGACTAAAGGAAATAACATGTGAAGGATAGGAAATGTAGTGACATAAGATAGATACATGGAACACATAGTGCATACATGCTAATGATGCAGGTAATGCAAGCCCATATGCTACTGGCCCCTTCTTTTTTATGACTTCGAATGGTCCCATAAATAATAGTGACAACTTCACTCCCTTCCCAAACTTTATGGAACTCTTTTGGGGTCTTATTCTTAAGAATACCTTATCTCCAATCTCATAAGAATTATAAATTAATTTATTATTAAACTAATTTATGAATTAATTATATTAATTAAAATATATTTTTAGATTCTTAGTTAAATAAAGTAAGATTAATTAAAACAATAAAATAACCTATAATCAACAGAATAATAGGAATAATATCTACATTCTATTAATTAAATACTTAAGGTTCATGCTTAATCAAGTAATTAAATAATTTAGTAATAATAAAATAATTTATTAAGATAAAATAAAATATAACTAACTATAAAATAATAAAATTACATTACATTATAAAAATAACTTCCCAATTAGTATTATTAAGGATTATGAATAATTAATTTATAACATATATTAATTAATTTTTTATCTAAACATATAATTAAATCAATAAGTAATCAATTAAAATCAATAAAAGCTAGAATATCAAAATTAAAATAATTGAACTAAAATTATAATAATAAAATAATAAATAATAAGATTCTTATATTATATATATTTATATATTTTAATATTTATATATGAGGGTCAGCTTCTATATAAAAAATTATCAAGATCTAGGTTTATTTATACTCTGGTCGAAAGATTCTTCTCTCAAGGAACTATCATTCATATTCTATCAAATTTAGTCCTGATGATGGACCCCCTTTGGGGTTTGAAACGTCGACAGAATGAACATAATACTGTGGATAGTTCGGATCATGCTACTCATAAATCCAGTCAATCTGGTGAGAATCTACGTAACCGTTTTACTTGTCTTAGGATTCCTTCAACATTTTCTTAATCAATGTCATCTGACCTTCCATTTCTTGAATGACCTCAGGTCCTATCAATAGTTAGTCCTCTAGCTTATGCCTACTCAAGGGCATCCTACAAGACCTACCATATAAGAACTTGAAAGGTGTCATCTTAATGGAATAGTAACTGTTACTATAAGAAAATTCTACCAATGGTAAAAGCTCTTCCCATATTATTTGTTGATCCATCACATACATATGCTACTTGTCTTCAAGGATTTGGTTGGTCCTTTGAGTTTTTCCATTCATCTTGGGGTGATAAGCGATGCTAAAGTTTAACTGGTTCCCTAAGGCCTCTTGAAAGCTAGTCCAAAATATTTTAGTAAACATCACTCCTCTATATAAGTTGGTATTCTTTGTTATGCCATGAAATCTCACTATCTTGTCGATAAATACTAGTGCTATCTCAAAAGAATTATATGTAGTGTTTACTGGTATGAAGTGAGCACTTTTGGTTAAAGTGTCCATGACCACAAAAATAGAAGCATGCTTCTTTTCCGTCATCAACAATCCCAAAATGATATCCATAAAGATAACTTCCCATTTAGAATATGCTATTGGGAGAGGTTGCACTAGTCTTACAAGATGTCTATGCTTAAACTTTACTTACTGACACTCTAAACACCTAGCCATGAAATTTACAATGTCATTCATCCCTCTCCAAAAGAATAATGGTTTCAAGTCCACACTCTTTTTCTAAACACTAGAATGTGCCATGTACACTACTCAATGAGATTTGTTCATAATCAAATGACGTACTTCATCATACAGTGGCACATAAATCCTTCCATGAAATTGTAATAAACCATCACTGTCTATAGAATACCCTTCATACTTTGGAATTTTCATCTCGTTTTACTTTAAATTTCAATCTAAATTTTCTTGTACCAATATTTTAACTTGCAATTCAAGCAACCATTCTCTTAAATTCATCTTCAAAGGGATTATAAAAAATATCCATGGTCCTTGGCTTAGGAAATTTTCCACCTTGTTCACAATCCCAAAATTATATATGTAATGTCAAAATCATATTCACTAATTAATTCTAAACACCTTCTTTGTATGGAATTTAAGTTTCCTTCTGTGAATATGAGTCATAACCCATAATGGTCAGTCTCGTCTCAAAATATAACAGGTCTTGTGATATCCCTCACAAGAAAAAGGTCGAACAAAGACATAACAATGAGGTGGATGACACTGTCACCTCCATGCTCCACCTCCTTCTCTTTAGTGGAATTTCACGACATGGGAGGCTTCCGAGTATAGATCACCTAAAGGATATTCTAGTTCTAAGGTTCAAAAGTGACATTTCAATAGGCTTACTCAAGGTACTCGAGCTAAGAACAAGGCTCAATTTCAGGGGATAATGAATAACATACCTACAAAGAAACATATAATGATGGACTTGTAGCCTAGGGTTTCCAATGTATGACTCAAAAATAGAAACAATAGGCATAAGAGAAGCGAGAAAATGTTTTTTTTAATGACATGATCAATTGCATGAGCCAAAAACCCTCAAATTACCCTAAGTTGAACCCTTTGATGCATAATTTGGGTTTTCTAGACCTAGAATTGCCTAGGGTTGATGATGTAAACCACATGGAAGGATTTTCAACCATGCAAATTACTAGATTTTGATGTTTTAAGGCTAAAAAATGTTAAACAACCTCTAATTAATTTAATTCTCATGCCCTAGTTGAATTCGGTCTAAAACCCTAGCCCTAGTGGCTTGGCTTGAAGGGCCAGAATTTTAGGAGAGAGATAAAAAGGTAACGTTTTATGATTTTGACCACAAATATGGATTCTAGTGCCTTCTATATATTCAGTGATGGAGTATTAGGGGATTTAACCATTGAAATATCCAATCCTAGAAGGGAGGGAGGGGGAAAATCCTATGCTTCACTAGATGGCCCTAACTATCACTTTACGAAGGGATAAATTTTGCTAGAGAAAAACTATGTAGGAGGTTCTCTAGGGAAGTCTAAGGATATAATTAAAGCATGTAAAAAATCACCAAGTATTTCATATAAACATAAGAACTTAGACATGGAACATAGAAAACCTCAACACATTCATTACATGCAATATTGTTGAAAAAATCAATAAAAAGTACTCACAAGATATTGAAGAAAAATCCTTCTTTATCCCAAAATTACATCACAACAAGCAAGTTTCCTATAGCCAAATATCCACAAAATATCACATCTTCGCAAAGTGGTGAAGTACAAAAAGCTAGGCCAAAATTTGTTTGAGAGGTTGAATTCTCCACAGGCGATGATGGACAAATTAATGAGGTGACTAATTATATGATGTCTACGTCTCTTAATTTCTAATTAAAATCCCCTACACAAGTTTGAGTTTTAGTAGAAAAAAGTAAATTTGGGTTACAAGCCAACCCACTAGCTTTAGAACATAATGTGTCAATATAACCCTGCACATGTGAGATGTAGGCATAAGAATGTGATGACATCATTCCCTTTTTGGGCTCCAAATGCTCCATTAAGGAAAATAAAAGGTTGAAAATTCCCCTAAGCATCACGATCATCCTCCATTTGAGGAAAAACACGAAATCGTGCATCAAAGTAGCTCCAAGGGTCTAAAATCCAATTATGGGTGCCACACGTCATCTCCATGGGTTTTATATGAAAAATGTGGTGCCTCCTCTCTCCAACATTAAGGTCTTATCAGGTGTAACAAGCCCTCCTTAATCATCCTAAGGATGCTCATCCTTAGTTGGGGCCTTGATCATGAAATTCCCATCATGTTGAGTCAAGGTCAACCTGGGGGCATGCTAGGTCCATTGCTACAACATCAAGAATGATCCTTGATAGGAAAGAGAAGCCTGACATTCTACCTCCTAGGGGTGATCTGGGATGTGTATCAACTGCTCAAAGTCATCAAAAGGCCCAACACTTTGCCAAAAGTGGGAAATACTACATTTTCCAAGTCATCATGCTTTATGGAATGTAGTATATGGGTTGGGCATCATGTGGAATGGGGTCACAATGGGGTGCCCTGAAGACATTTACTACTTTGGACCACCTAGAAAAACCAATTCAAACTCTAGTGAAAGCAACCCTTCATTGGAGACTAAGATCATAAATTCATCTAGTGAACCATACTTAAGTGCTAAGGGTATCTTAATAATTCAAACTAGGATCACCTTCAAATATCTAACTATACCAAGTCTCATAAAGGTGTTCCTTACCTTTAGATGGATGGCTAAGTAGTCAACCTTATTAGGTGCTTCCAGCTCCTAAGGGGAGGTGGCATTTAAAAGGTTAACCTTTCAATCGCTAGGTCATTAGAGAAATTTTGAGGCAAAAAATGGGCCTCAAAACAAAAATTTACAACAAAAATTAACTTTATAAGAACCAATTGGATTCAATATAATGATGTCAATCATGGGGGATGATTCACCATTTTTGGAGTAAAAAGGTAAAAAAACTATTAAAAAACTACTTTTTCAACTTGTATTTTCAACTTATCTCCATACGATTTTACTCAATTTTGAGCGGGAAAACTTGTTGGATGCATAATTTAATTTTTCATCCAAGGAGTACCCATTTTGCATACTTTTGATGGACCCTACTACACGAAAAATGTGAAATACATGAAAAAACATGATTGCAATCACGTTTTTCATGTATTTCACATTTTTCGTGTAGTAGGGTCCATCGAAAGTATGCAACATGGGTACTCCTTAGAAGCAAAAGTAAATTCTACATCTAACAAGTCCTCCCACTCGAAATTTGAGTAAAATCATAGGTATATAAGTTGAAAATACGAGTTGAAAAGGTAGTTTTTCCTTTTTTTCCTTCCAAAACTTGATGACGTAATCTAATCATATTTTATTATTTCCAATATTATTTTATACTATTCCTTAGGAGGTCCATTTTAGACCTCAAAATTTCTCTAATGGTTTGGTGCAAGTAAGTGACAATGGAGGGGAAATATTTTATTGCCAAGTGTCATGGTTAGGGGACCAACTAATGGGAGTCCACATCTTAAATGTATAGATGTAATGGAGGGAGAAATCATAGATGCATGTTACTTTGCTCAACTTAATTTTCCACCCCTATGGTGTGATTTTTACTTCTTTTCTTATAAATATTTGTATTTTGGGCATAGCTCAAGGATCAAAGATTTCTCTTTATGATATAACATTTAATTATCCTTTAAGATGAGAAAATTTATTGCTCATCAGTGTTGGGACATGCAAGGGTTCCTTTTAATGAGATGGAGCATCAACTAATTAGGAACCAAGTGATGGCTAATAATGAGGGTATAGATTGTGCTAGGATTTTCCCACATGCTAAATTATGTCCCAACCATCTTTTACATTTTGTTTTTCTTTTTATTTTGTTGTTTCCATACTTCGCTTTTCCATTCTTTTAGCTGCATCAAACTTTAGGGAAACAATTTCCCATCCCTACTCAAGGATGTCGATAAGAGAGTGTCAAATCGCCATGAATCAATGACATGTGAAACTTGAAGAATGAATATGGTATCAAGGGTGTATATTGTGACATGGAAAGTATCAAGTATGGTGAAGGGAGAATAAACATGCTATTTCAATCTAGGTCTTCCAAGTAGTGCCCCTCATATAACCCCAAGGCCTTAAGGGAGGTCACATTTGAATAGGGATAAAAATTAACCTCCCTGTTGAGGTGAGAGAAGATATTTATAGTTAATATCAGTCAATAATGTAGAATTTTCTCTACAAATCAGCTAGCTCACTGATATCATGTAGAAATTTCACGTGTAGATCAAACTGATATATGCAATGTACTAAAGCATAATCCTAGATCTACTTCTACCATAAACATTGCGGAAGCTTAATCACATATGAGCATCATCAAACAAGAAAATATATAACTGAGAATGAGAAGCAACCAACCATAACACAGAAGATATATCCTGGGGAAAGCACCAACCTAAAACCCCAACTCTGTATTATCATACAAGTGGAAATATAACTAGTATTACAAAAATAATCAACGCAAAAGCTATCATGCTCTCTCTGCAATACCTCTACTGCTCATAGATAGTCAAAGGCCTCTATCTAACCTCTAGTCTGCCCTCCAAACTTCCTATTTCTCTGCACAATTCTAATTGGGGTCCAATGATGTCACATGTGTGAATAGGTCTCATCACACTCACTGTAACCTCTTATCCAACTATGCAGTCCTGAAGGAGATAAGTCCTTCTCCATGGATGAGCTTCCTTTATAGGAAAAATTCATCCAACTAATAGTACACTATCCATTCTCTGATCTCAATTGGGTCTCTCTCTAAATTGACATGCATGAGTTATTCATGAGAGAATGTTTAGTTATCTGAAGAATAGCAGTTACATGCATGCAAGCATTAACTAACTGAACTCACATTAATTTAAACAAATTGTTTAAATCAATCTAACTGGACTTGACTCAATTAACTGAGCCAACTAATTACTATTCAAATTAGAACTCATCCTTATCTCTTTAACTGATGGATCAATTCCTCAATTAATAGAGAAACTGTTGCATGTCCTCACATAGACTTCATGTTTGATTTTTCACAACTAATTAACTCATGGAGAATTAATTAATTTATTTTCAAATATATGTTAAGTTCAAATTCGAATTTTACTTCCTATTTTTAGTCTAGGGACTGAATAAAATAGGAATCCATCCTGAACTACTAAAAATAGAATGCTATTTTTAGCAATTCCATTTTTCATTCCCTATTGCTCAATCTAGCACTGGTACCCAAACTACTATTTTTAGCACATCTATTTTTAGCATTTCTTGTTGCCATTTTCAACACTCCCTCAACAAGAAAGGCTTCAACTCAAACCCGATCCTGTACCTTTGGAATGTTCTGCATGCAACACTTCTACCAAGTGTGGTTGCTCCAACAACTCTAGAAACAAAAAAAACTCCCAACTGACCTCTCTGTTGGGCTAGAAACATACTCTGATGTTGAAGCTCCATCTGCCGCTGACAAGTGCTCCCTCTTTGACATCTGAGTTGCTGCAACACTCCATGCATCTCGCACCATTTCACCTCTCTATGCCATCCTGCACTGGTGCAACACTCTTGTGCCTCTTGCATTGCTGCAGCCTGCTAGCTCTACACTGTCTTGGGATTCCTGCACTGTAGCTCTCTCTGCCGCTCCATTCGCATCTGTCTCTACCCACTTAGTTAGTCCTGCTACTCCTCATTGGGGCTCTTGTAGCAAAGTCGAATCAAAGAGGTTTGGTATCTCAAGGATCCCGCCCCTATATCAGCCTTCTTGGGACTGTCACTCCACATCACCCCACCTCCTACCTGGACGTATGGATGCATGTGATCCCTCTACCCACCTGGATCAAAATTTCCCCCTATTAGAGGTCTCTGCATGAGTGGATGCCTCCACTCTGTCTCCTCTCGGTTTCCCTAGTTGTGGCAACTCCACAACCTCCTGAAGCTGCTTCACCAATCGTGGTTCATCCACAATTGTCTAAGACTTCTTCTGGCGCTGCATGTTGATAGGTAATTTACTCTCCCTCTCAACCACCAAGTATCTAACTTTTGCCTTGCTCCTCAAGGATTTGCATGCATCTTGTACCTCAAGTGCATACAGGTTCTTGGCTAGCACACCAATCTGTTTCATCTTTCCTGTCGTCACGAAATTTTCTGGAAAAAGAGTTGATTTTAAATCAGCGATATCTCCCTCATCCGAACTTCGATTCAGACGAATTTTTTTTTTTTGAATTTGGATCTTTTTCCGCAATGACTCTAGATTTGCTATTTGTTTCTGAAAAATTTTCACAAATATTTTTAGATCTACTCTGAAAACTCACGGCCCAATTTATTTATTTTATATTTTTTTCGAATTCTCTTCTTCGTGTATATTGTTCTTCCTTGATCACCTTTGCTCTGATACCATGTAGAATTTTCTCTACAAATCAGCTAGCTCACTGATATCATGTATAAATTTCACCTGTAGATCAAACTAATATATGCAACGTACTAAAGCATAATACTAGATCTACTTCTACCATAAACTTTGCAAAAGCTTAATCACATATGAGCATCATCAAACAAGAAAAGATATAACTGAGAATGAGAAGAAACCAACCATAACACAGAAGATATATCCTGGGGAAAGCACCAGCCTAAAACCCCAACTCTATATTATCATACAAGTGGAAATATAACCAATATTACAAAAAGAATCAACTCAAAAGCTATCTTGCTCTCTCTGCAATACCTCTGCTGCTCATAGACAGTCAAAAGCCTTTATCTAACCTCTGGTCTGCCCTCCAAGCCTCCTATTTCTTTGCACATTCTGATTGGGGTCCAATGATGTCACATGTGTGAATAGGTCTCATCACACTCACTATAACCTCTGATCCAGCTACGCAGTCTTGAAGGAGATAAATCCTTCTCCATGGATGAGCTTCCTTTATAGGAAAAATTCATCCAACTGATAGTACATTGTCCCTTCTCTATCTCAACTGGGTCTCTGTCTGAATTGACATGCATGAGTTATTCATGATAGAATATTCAGTTATCTGAAGAACAACAATTGCATGCAAGCATTAACTAACTGAACTCACATTAATTTAAACAAATTGTTTAAATCAATCTAACTGGACTTGACTCAGTTAACTGAGCTAACTAATTACTACTCAAATAAGAACTCATCCTTATCTCTTTAATTGATGGATAAATTCCTCAATTAATAGAGAAACTGTTGCATGTCCTCACATAGACTTCATGTTTGATTTTTCACAACTAATTAACTCATGGAGAAGTAATTAATTTATTTTCAAACAGATGTTAAGTTCAAATTCAAATTTTACTTCCTATTTTTAGTCCAGGGACTGACTAAAATAGGAATCCTTCCTGAACTACTAAAAATAGAATGTTATTTTTAGCACTTCCATTTTTCATTCCTTGTTGCTCAATCCAGTACTGGTACCCAAACTGCTATTTTTAGCATTTCTTGTTGCCATTTTCAACAAATAATACATATCACCCCCTTATCCATACTAAATTCCCAAAAAAATAAGTAAAAACACTCGATTGGAAAATAATCAAAGTACCTATTGAGTGGTATCCCACCTTCATACAGGAGGACTGTTAGAGGGTGAGAGGTGTAGTTACTAGTGTAGATGGTGGAGGAGATTTCATATCATCCTCATCAAGCTAATGTGTAGGGTTGCTAGCAAGTTGGGGCATTACCCATTATGGTGGGTAATAGTTGGTTTTAAGTTCAAACTTCCTTCCTAACAAGTAATATCTCCAACACTTCAATGCATATATAGTATCAACCATCGCTAGGTCATGTGTAGCTTATTTTTCCTAGTTCCATTTAAGGTTTCTTGACGCCTATTCCATTACTCTTCCATCTTTCATCAATACACATCCTATACCTTCCTTTAAGGCATATGTACATACCAAAAAGTCCTGCTCCATGTTAGGCACTTTTAGAATCAATGCAAATGTTAACGATTTCTTTAACTTCTTGAATTCCTCTTCACATTTATTTTTCCATGAAATTTTTTTATTCTTCCTTTGAATTTTAGTAACGAGGGTTGGTAAATTTGAAATCCCTCAACAAATATGCGATAAAGTCTAATCATTACCTTTAACATACATATTTCATGAACATTGGCTGGTGTTGGCCACTATAGGATGGCCTCAATCTTTGTAGGACCAATTACAATTCCTTCCCCAGAGATGATATGTCATATATAATGAATCTTGGATTGGTAAAATGATCACTTTGATAACTTCCAATATAGTTTGTTTTCTCTGAGGAACTGCAGTACAAGTCTCAAGTGTTCATTATTCTCGTCTACCATCCTTTAATAGATCATAATATAGACTATAAAAATTCATACAAAATTTTCTATACACTCTCCAAATACTTCGTTCATCAAGGCTCATGGAAATACTTGGGGCGTTGTTGTGTCCAAAATTTTAAAGTACTACAAACTTAAACTATCCAAATCTCAACTTAAAGGTTGTCTTTGGGATAACTTCTCTTTTAATCCTCAACTGATGATATCTAGATGTAACAACCTTGGGTTAAAAGTGTTGGAAAAAGTAACTATGTTCCGTCTTCAATAATGTAAGTGAGTCATTATGTAAATGTACTTCTCAAAAGATTAAAGAAATTAATTTTTATTATTGTAACAACGACTTATTAAAGCATGGGTTTCATGCTTGGGTCATCATTATATTACTCAAAGTCCCCATTGTGGACTCCTAGGATTAATATTGATTTTATAGAGTCACTGTACATTCGAAGAGACCTTTCTTGGGCTTTCAAATCATGTAAAAAGGTTTTGTATCAATTCAAATATGAATTATGTGTCGTCCATATCATGTTGGCCTAAGGAAGATCAAGTAGGCCTAAGGACCCCCATTTGACCCACAAGAAGCCTATATATTGAAGGAGGTCGGCATCATTTGGAACACTCACTCTCAAGCAAGTTAGATATCTCAAGAAGAGCTGGTGAAGTGCGAATTCTGTTGTTGGGAAGAAAAAATAAGTGCGAGTTTGGGGGAGTCTCTAGAGAAGAGGAAAAATGAACTTTTGGTGCCTCTCTCTCTCTATTTTGTGGTCTGGGTTGGGAAATCGAAGTCTCCTAAGATTTTGTTGTTGTCATAAGCTACATGTTGCTGGAAGCTACTGCATAGTCAAAGTTGTTGGAAGGGGTCGAAGATCTTGGAGGCTGACATGGTGTGGAGGGAAAGTCTAGTCTTGGTATAGGGTAAAGAGTCTCAAAGAACACCATTGGCAGGAAGTATTATCTTGATTGGGTTTTCCCCTCGAGAGGGGTTTTTCCCTGGCATGTTCCTATATCTTGTGTCTCTTATTTTTTGATATTCATGTATGTATAATTTCTTGATGAAAGATAAGATAATAAATAAGTAACAGAAGTCAACACACTCACAAGTAATTATCAAGAAAGGAGAATCAAAGGCTAATATAATATCCTTGATTTTCCAACATGGTATCAAAGCTAAGGTCAAGAGAACTTGAAGATCACTTTGTTGGCATGGATTCTCCCTATATGGTGAATTACATAAGTTTGGGTTTCAACTCTGCTAGAATATGGATCAAGAAGATCATCTACTACCTATTCAACAAAGCCAAGAGTCATGGATTCTTGGTTGCCCTTATAGGATCTCTCACTGATGACAATGCATGGATCATTTATAGTGGAGCATCAAGACACATGACAGGTGAAAGTAGGAAACTACACACTCTATCAAAGGATCCATCCTCTCATGCAGTGGAATTGGGTGACAACAAAAGCTATGTTGTTAGAGGCCTGGGATCTACATCATTAAATATGGACAATGGATCGAAGCTGCATCTCAACAAAATTCTTTATGTTCTAGGTTTGAAAAAGAATTTACTTTTTATTTATTATTGAGAAGATAAAGGGGAAAAATTGCTTTTGTTGACGCAAAATTATTGGTTTGGGGAAAGAACTCTAGTATTGACAAAGCTAGGGTTATTGGAGTTTGTGAAGGAAGTCTTTACTGGATTATCACTCCATCTCCTCAAGCTCTGATTCATATGAAAATAAGTCCCATTGAACTATGGCATCGAAGGTATGGCCATCTTCATTATAGGGTCATCCCTACTCTTAGTCAATTAGTTCATGGTAGTCCAGATATGAAGTTAGACCATGAAGGTGTGTGCAAGGGATGTTCTTTGGGGAAGCATACTAGAAAGCCATTTCATCATAGTGAATCCAAATCTAAAGAAATATTAGATCTTATCCATTCCATTGTATGCAGGCCCATGTCTGATAAGACACTTGGAGGTCATATCTACTATGTAACATTCATTGATTACCATTCAAGAAAGACATGGCTCTACCTACTCAAAACCAAAGATGAAATATTTGATAAGTTCAAGGAGTTTAGGGCTGAGGTAGAAGATAAAGACTATAAGGTATGACAATGGTGGGGAATACACCTCTAAAGAGCTTATTGCATATTGTAAGGATGCAGGTATTAAGATGGTGCTCACTGTTCCCTACTATCCCAAAAGAAATGGATTGGATGAAAGGAAGAATAGGTCAATTGAAGAAGGAATTCAAACTATGCTCCTTGATCAAGATCTACCGAAGTTCTTATGGGGTGAAGCAGCGATGAATGTCGTGTCTTTTCAAAACAGGAATCCTCATAAGAGTATTGAGAACACTACACCTGAAGAAGTATTCACAGGAAAGAAGTTGAGTGTGGATCATTCCGCATATTTGGAAGTCCAACATATGTCCATGTTCTAAAAGACAAGCAAAATAAGTTGGACTCGACAAACATCAAACGAATATTGGTTGGTTATAGTCTTTCCTCAAAAGCATATAGAATATACATAAAGGAGGGAAGATACATTGAAGTAAGCAAGGATCTCATATTTGATGAGAATCAAGCTTACAAGAAATCAAAGGATATTCTTATTGATTTTGATGACGAAGAAGTTTTCATATTTGAAGAAGATGAAGTTCACGAGAACTCTCCTGAAAATGATGAAGAAGAAGGACCAAGTGAGCCTATTCAAATGGTGGTTGTCCCAACCACAAGGAAGAGGCCAAATTGGTTTAAATCTAAATTAGAAGATGTTGAAGGAAATGAAGTTGCGAAACGGTCCTCTAGGGAAAGTAAGAAATCAAAAAGATATTCTAGTTATGTTGCATATATTACAAATTTTATTGAAGCCAAACCATCTACATTCAAGGAAGTTGAACATGAAGAGGTTTGGAAGAAAGCTATGTAGGAAAAATATCAATCCATTATGAAGAATGGGGTTTGGGAAATCATTCCTAGACCTAGTGACAAATCGTTTTTCACATCGAAGTGGATCTATAAGATCAAACATGTTATTGATGGAAGTATTGACAAGTACAAAGGAAGGTTCATTGCAAGGGGTTTCTCTCAAAAGGTAGGCATTAACTATGAAGAAATATTTGCACCTACTGCAAGGTACACTACCATTAGATTGTTGATTTCACTGGCTGCTACAATGGGGTGGAATATCCATCAAATGGATGTTAAGGCCACATTTCTGAATGGGACCATTGATGAGGAAGTGTACATTGAACAACTTGAAGGATTTGAAGTGAATAGCAGTGACTCTCATGTTTGCAGACTCAAGAAGGCTCTATATGGCTTGAAGCAAGAACCAAGGGCATGGTATGCAATAATGGATGCATATCTTCTTAGGATTGGGTTTGTGAAGAGTATTGTTGATGCAAATCTATATATTGAGGTCATGAATAATCAGACAATCATTATTCTACTATATGTGGATGATCTATTCATCATTGGTGTAGAATTGAAGAATGCAAGAATATATTGGCAGCTGAATTTGAGATGAAGGATCTAGGACTGATGCATTACTACCTAGTTCTAGAAGTATGGCAGAGACCTGGGGAGATATATTTGGGGCAAGGAAAGAACATCATCATGTTATTGCAAAAAATTTGGATGATGGACTCTAAGCCGTTGGTTACTCCTATGATCACCAACCTCAAGAAGTTGAGGAGCTCCAACTTGAGTCTCGTGGATCCTACCTCATATCGTTAGTTGGTAGGTTCCCTAATGTATCTGGTAAATACTAGGCTAGATATGTGTTTTGTAGTAAACATTCTTATTCAGTTTCAGTTGGATCCTTGTCATGATCACTAGATAGTTACCAAACATATATTGAGGTATCTTCGTGGCACTATATATCACTACCTATAGCATGATAGTAAGGAAGTCAAGCTAATTGGCTTCAAAGACTCTGATTGGCGTGTCAATGAGACCAATGGAAGGAGCACTACGAGAAGATTCTTTAGTCTGGGAGATGTTATGATCTCATGGATGATTAGGAAGCAAGATCTTGTTTCATTGAGTAGTGTTGAGGCAGAATATGTGGTTGCATGTGAATTAGGAAAAGCAGTTGTTTGGTTAAGGAAGCTTATGACAGATTTGTTCGAAAATTCTATGGGTCCTACTGTGATTAATTGTGATAATCAAAGTTGTATCAAGATTTTTGGAGATCTCGTGTTTCATTTGAGGATGAAACATATCAATAATAAGCTCCACTTTATTATGAACTTGGTGCAGGATGGGATCGTGAAGTTAGAATATGTTCCGATAGACGAACAAGTAGTAGACATAGTGATAAAGGCTCTTACTAATAAGAAGTGCGAATATCTAAGGAACCTATTGGGTTTGGTAGATATTGGTGATTTTATTGATGATAAAGAAATGGAAGAGATTTGTTGAGGCTTTACGAGTGAAGCATTTCTTGGGGAGACATTAGGTCGATACTCTGTGTTGATGTTAGGAAATTTCCTGGAATTGAAAAGGTGGTGTTGTTTATTGAGCTTGGTTTTTGATACACACCTGTATGTTTGGGTTAGTGGTTATCAAGTAAGCTTGATGGTACCTAGAGGAGTTGAAATCTTGATTCCACCTTAGTCCCAGTTGGATAGATTGTCTTGGTCAGGAATCTAGTCCATGGCATTGTGGTGCCTAAATTGTTGAGTGACTAGTTGGATAGATTTCCCTGGTTAGGAATCTAGTCCATGGCATTGCAGTGCCTAAATTATTGAGTGACTGGTTGGATAGACTGCCCTAGTCAAGAATCTATTCCATGGAATTGTTGTGCCTAAAGGTTCTTCATGTTTTTATATAGTTTGAGATCTTCCATTGTATTTGTACATTATGAATACCTCCCTAGTTAAGAGGGAGTGTTGGAAAAAGTAACTATGTTTGGTCTTCAATAATGTACTTGTCAAAAGAGTAAAGAAAAGATTTTTTATTATTTTTTTTTAGTTTTATCTTGGAGTATCCACAATGGAAACCATGTTTGTCAATGTTTCAGATCCCAATAGGGATCCATCATCAGGACCAATCTGAATGATGATAGCAGAAGAGCTTAGTGATAGGATAAATAGTTAAAAGAAAAAAAATATTTTTTAAGGAGATGAAGGTCGGCTATTAATTTTTTTTTTTTTCATAATAATTTTTTTTTATTATAATCTTTAAATAAATTGCTTCTTATTTCTTTTAATGGATTTCATATTTTATGTGAAAATTTTAAATCACATGATAATACATTTGTTGACGTGTTTCAACCAATATTTCATATTAGTTGAATATTTAAATTAATTAAATTAAATTAGTCAACTAATTGAATTAAATTAGTTAATTAATTGAAATGGATTTTATAAAAAATATTAAATATACTAAAATTATTATTTTAATTTTAATTTTAATTTATAATAATTATTAGCAGTTTATTATAATCTTTTAGTAAATTGTTTTTAATTTTGTTATTATTAATAGATTTTATATTAGATGATGTGATTAATTAGTTAATTAATTGAATAGATTTTATGTAGTTTAAAATTTTTAGTTATTATATTTTTAATTCTAAAAAACATAATAACCTAAAATTTTAAACTATATAAAATCTATTCATTTAATTAATTAATATTATTATCAATTATTGAATATTTATAATTATTAATAATAAAATTTATTTATAATAATAATAATAATGATTATTAATTATTTATAATAAAAATTAGTTTTTAATTATATTCTTTTAGAAATAATAACTAAAAATTTCAGAAAATAAACAATTCTCTCTGATGTGGGGAAAATGCGGGACAGTAAGTGCTCTGGGCAATGGCGGAAACCCTAACTGAACATTGTGGGGGATCTCATGGCGGTTCAAGGCCTCTAACGCTTGATAGTTGACAACCTAGACTAAGCCCTCAAGGCTCACCTGAACGACTCCATTACTACCTCCCTAACTCGCGGTTTACCCGGTTTTCGTAGTTGCTAAGACTCCTATTTTCCCGACAGCTGTTAATTCATTTATTGTCGGTTCCGAGGATGTGGAAGGGGTAGATACATCAGCAGACCCTCATCCCCACGAGGTGAACAGGCCATTCCACCGTGCCGTGTTGGGACCGGGACCTTTCGCTACTCCTCGGTGACCTCTGTCATCTTCTACCTCCGCACATGGCTGACCTTCAACATTTGTGCCCCATCCCTCCACTAGGCATATCGATGATGTTCTTGGGCTGGATTGCCCCCCTCTATCCCTGGCGACCTTAAACTTGTTGGGCTCTTGTCTGAAATCCTTGCCCTCCTTTGATGCACCTCTCCCCCAACTCCCCCACATCTCTGCCCCTCCTGGCTTCCCATCCATCTTGGGTATTCCTCTTTCTGGAAGCATACCGTTTACAAACCATCCTCTCTCTGGCAGCCCTTCACAGCCTGGTGGCTCTAACCCTAATCCCAGCATGCCCATCCACTCGGGATGTTTCATCTCCCCGATCCCTACCCCTAAATCCACTCCACCCACCCTACAGACAGTGAACCAAGGTATTTGTGGACTGCTGAAGGATTACCCGATGCCCCGAAGAACATACATGCTCAAGAAAGGTTGGTGCCTTAGGGTTGGAGACAGAGATATTAATCTCGCACTGGGTGAAGACCTCTCGATGGGAGAAGTGGATGACACTGCCGAGAAGGTCTTGGTTGGTCGTGTCCATGGGTGGAACTACACTATTGAGAGGCTTTGGCTCTGGACTGAGGAAATCTAGGGATCCTTACTGAAAGACTTGCCCATTATCCGTGTTTTGGCAAGGGGGTGGTTTGCCCTTCGATTCCACCAGGAGGAATACATGGCTTGGATCCTATCCAGGTTCTGGCACATGGAACTTGCACCTGTGTTGCTGAAGATATGGTATCCACTGTTCAATCATGAGAGGGAACAACTAGGGGTAGGGCCAATCTGGGTTCGTTTGTCAGGCCTCCCACTGCAATACTGGACCCGTACTATCGTCAAGCGAATTGGAAACATGCTTGGCACCTACTTGGATCATGATCAATCTTTTGAATTGACGGGTATCATGACCATGACTTGAATTTTGGTACACATGGACACTCAGGTAGGGCTGGAGGAGAAGATCACTATGCACTAGCGACACTTCGTGCATAGGAAAAATCGTGAACTATGAAGGTGTTCCATTTCGGTGCAGGCGCTACTATAAGGTCAGACATCTCTACAAAGATTGTCCTCTTCTCACGAGTTCAAATCCGGCGGCTACTAAGGATTCGAATCACAGACAATTTGAAGAACTGATGGTGGACATGCTACCCTCAGATATGGATTGCCCAAAGGATGATGTTGGGAACACAATTTAGACATCTAGTGCCTCCTAGATGTCGCCTCCATCTCCTCCCAAGACTCGATCCCAGTTTGCGACAGAAGCAACTCCTTCATCGGGTACTAACTCTCCCCCTTGTTCCTCTGCTCTACATTTGAATCATTTAATTGTCTCAATGGTTGCATCTGCATCCTCCCCATGTTTAATTACTTCTCCCATTTCATGTTCGATTGAGCCTCCGTCACCTATTTTCTCCACTACCCCATCGATTATATCTGGACTGGATGGGTCTCAAATTCCATCTACACCCACTACCTCGGGCTCTCACTCCTACAATCTCCACCCCCGATGCTTTGGTCCTGGGAAAAGTCAGCAACACTATTTGGAAAATGCCCTCGAATCAGGGATTGACAGCAAATACTCATCCACAGCTGACTCAGTTGGGAATTGCACATTTGAATTATTTGTTCAAAGTCCCTATGGGTGTTACACTGGCTGATATCATCTGCATCGCAGGGTACTTTCCACGTTTCGTGGAACCAGACTTGCTGGTAGAGCTCAATAAACCTGTCTCTTTGGGGGAACTGGAGAGCACTTTGAAATGGTTCAAAAGAGATAAAGTCTAGGGCCGGATGGATGGCCAGTGGAGTTATACCTCTCCTTCTTTGACATCATTGGACCAGACCTTCTTGATGTAGTCAAAGAAATCCATATCCTGGGTAGAATGCACGAACCTATAAACTCCACCTTCATAGCCCTCATCCCAAATTAATTGGATTCTCCTCTATCCTTTAATGACTTCAAACCTATATCCCTCTGCTACTACCTCTATAAAATTATATCTAAGATCATAGCTAATCATATCGAACCTATCCTATCAGATCACATCTCCCCGGAACAGTTTGCCTTTTTACAAAACTGTCAAATACATGAGGCCATTGGCATGGCACAAGAGGCCCTCCACTCTATCAAGATGAAGAAAATCAAAGGAGTGATCCTAAAAATTGATCTCTCAAAGGCATTTGACTGGTCAACTGGCTATATCTCTGGATGTTACTCACTTATCAGATGGATCATGTGTTGTATTACTTTGGTTTCCTTTGCTATTTTAATCAATGGATCAGCCTCCTACTCCTTCCGGGCAGAGAGGGGACTTAGGCAAGGTTGTCCCCTATCCCCTCTACTATTCCTATTGGTCATGGAAGGACTCAGCAGAAAGATTGCCTCGGAGAAGAGTGAGGGTAGACTCATGGGAGTCAAGATAACAAACCAATGCATATTAACTCATGTCCTCTTTGTTGACGACATCCTCATTTTTCTGGATGGGGGCATACATGACATCAATAGCTTCACAAGGATACTAAGGTAATTTAGCTCTGCCACGGGGATGGAGATTAATTAGGTTAAATCCACCATCTCCCTATCAAGATGTACTCAACAGGAAACCAATCTTGCTCTTCAAAACTTCCCATTTCAAATTCAGATCCTGGAGGAAGGAATGAAGTACTTGGGATTTAGGATAAAATCGGATGGTTACAAAATAGCAGACTAGACTTGGTTGATCGTAAAGATAGAAATAAGATTAAATATATGGAGCCACAGACTACTATCCAAGGCTGGTAGATTGGTGCTTATCAAAACAGTTCTAGAAGCCACACTAGTTTATTGGATGTCCCTGGCCTAGATCCCACAAGGAATTATACAAAGGATTCAGATAATATGCTACAATTTCTTGTGGAAGGGGAGTAAAGAGGGGAAACTATATGCTTGGGTCAAATGGAGCAACATTGCTATCCCTAAAAAATGGGGTGGGTGGGGCTTGAAAAACCCATCTACTTTTTCCTAGGCTCTTGCTACCAAAATGGGATGGCTACTCTTGAAGCAAAGGAGCCTTTGGCCAGTGTGGGACTGGCTTAGACTACCAACTTGGAATAGGAAGGGTATATAAGTTATCTGTAGGGAAGTGTTAAATACCCTCCCCACTATTAGAATGGGACTCATATGGAGGATTGGCAATGGAGGGTCTACTCATATTGGGATTGACCCATGGATTGGTTGCAAAAAATCGCACCTTCTCCCACCGGACTTGATAGACAACCTGAACCAAAAGGCTATCTAAAACATAACACATATAGGGGAGCCCCAAAACACAAATGTATATTAGCAAGATTGGTTATCAGAGATGGCATTAGATATCCCTGCTCGGTGGCACATGGAGTGGGGTACCTATTTGATAGCCTTTTCAGAATCTCATGTGAGATTAAGGGATGAGCTGGATGAGCTGCTCTGGGGACTAGCACAGAATGAGACCTATTCCCCAAAGGATGGATATATAACAATACATGCAAGACACAAACCAAAAGTATTGCAAAGATGGTGGAAAAATATCTGGAAGCTACATGGTCCTCCATGTACCCGATTACTCATGTGGAACATCATTGCAGACAAAATCTCGACTCGAACAAACCTAAGGAAACGACCATTCCCAGGACCTACATGGTGTATTCTCTGTAAAGACGAGGAGGAAACCACCAAACACCTTTTCCTCACTTGTCCAACTACTCAACATGTCTGGGCACAAGTCCTTCATATTCTTAAGATATCTTTTTCATGGACTGGGGATGACATGAATATGGCCTTGAACAACTAGTGGGACAATGCAACACACCCGAAAACTTGGAATCTGCCTCTTATAGTGTCCTTGCACATTTGGATTTGTAGAAATAGTAATATTTTTAGGGGAAACAAATTGTTTGGGTTCAGATTATTCCAAAGATTTGTAAGAGCTACCTTGAAATCCCGGAGGAGACATAGGTCGCCCGGACTAGGCACATTATACTAGAAGTTATAGATAGAGAGAAACCCTGGGTCTAATTCGATAGAGCAGCTCAAGAACAGGGATGCGGCAGAGGCATCATACTACACATATCTGACACACATTAATACTATATCAGCCTGGGGCTGGGAGATGGCACTAAGAATTACGCTGAACTCATGACCCTCCACCATCTGTTACATTTCGCTATTTCCAAAAATTGCAGACAACTACATATTTTTGGGGTTTCTAAGATGGTCATAAACTAGTTCAATTGCACTACAACATGTCGTGCATATTTGCTCAGAACAATTTTGCATGATGTTTTATTTTTAAAATCACAATTTGATCTTGTTTCTTGTACTCGTATCTACAGGGAACATAATGCAGCTGCTGACAGGTTATTGAAAGAGGTAACACATCATCCTTGAGGAGAATGGATGATCAGAGAGCATACCCCTGAACAGGTCTATCAGCACTACCAGAGACCGTATATAGACCAAGATATAGAGAGGGCAGACATGCCCTACTTTCAACACTTTTTTGTTAATATATGAAAAGTTTTTGGATAGGTAATTAATTTTGTATATGAACTCTATCAGTATACCCATTCAGGGTTTTTTGTAAGCATTTTATTAGTTCTGCAACATTCCACAGATGACCACGCTCACTTTACAGCATATGCCAAGGGCATTTACAACATGTAATTTTCTATGTTAATGAAAATTACAATTTTTCTTTCAGGGAAAAAATAACTAAAATTTTAAAACTATATATAATCTATAAAATTAATTAACTAATTAATCACATCATCTAATATAAAATCTATTAATAATAACAAAATTAAAAACAATTTACTAAAAGAATATAATAAACTGTTAAGAATTATTATAATATATAAATATAAATAATATATATATATATATATATATATATATCTATATATATATATATATATATATATATATATATATATATATATATATATATCCATTTCAATTAATTAATTAGTTTAATTACAATATTCAACTAATATGAAATCTATTAAAAAAAATAAGAAGCAACTTATTTAAAGATTATAATAAAAAACTTTTAATAATTATTTAAAAAAGAAAAATAATAAATAAAATAAATTAATAGTGACCTTCATCTCCTTAAAAATTAATTTTTTTTCTTTTAACTATTCATCCTATCACTAAGCTCTTCTTCTATCAGCATTCAAATTGGTCTTGATGATGGATCCTTGTTGGGATTTGAAACGTTGACAAACATGGTTTCTATTGTGGATAGTTTGAGACAAAACTCAAAAGAAATGAACCACAGATGTCTAAAATCCAGAATTTTTATTATTGTAACAATGACTTATTAAAGCACGAGTTTCATGCTTGGGTCATCATTATATTAGTCAAATTCCCCATTGTGGACTCCTAGGATTAATGTTGAGTTTATAGAGTCATTGTACATTCGAAGAGACCCTTCTTGGGCTTTTGGATAATGTAAAAAGGTTTTGTATCAAGTCAAATATGAATTATGTGTCCTCCACATCATGTTGGCTTAAGGAATATCAATTTGGCCTAAGGACCCCATTTGACCCACAATAAGCCTATATATTGAAGGAGGTCGAAGTTATTTGGCACACTCACTATCAAGCAAGTTCAATATCTCAAGAAGAGTTGGTGAATGCAAAGTCTGTTGTCGAGAGGACAAAAGAAGTGTGAGTTTGGGGGAGTCTCTAGAGAAGAGGAAAATAAAACTTTTGGTGCCTCTCTCTATTTGTTTCATGGTCTGGGTTGGGAAATGGAATTCTCCTAAGGTTTTGTTGTTTGCGTAAGCTACATGTTACTGGAAGTTGCTACCTAGTCGAAGTTGCTGGAAGCGGTCGAAGATCTTGGAGGCTGACATGGTGTGGAGGGAAAGTCTAGTCTTGATCTAGGGTAAAGAGTCTCAAAGAATACCATTGAAAGGAATAGTTAGCTTGACTGGGTTTTCCCCTCTCGAGGGGGGTTTTGCCTTGGCATGTGCCTATATCTTGTGTCTCTTGTTTTGTGATATTCATGTATGTATAATTGCTTAATGAAAGATAATATGATAAAGAAGTAAAATAAGCCAACACACTCACAAGTAATTATCAAGAAAGGAAAATCAAACCCTAATATAATATCCTTGATTTTCCAACAAAAAGTCATGTAATAAAGTTAATAAAGGAAAAACAAGACCAAGGTCACAGGACACATATTCCAAGCTGAATGTTGGGCAAAACATACTAGTGGGCATCACTTTCGGTTTATTATGGCTAAGGAAATTGGCAAAGAGACATTAATTGGATTTTATTTATGAGAATAAAGGAAAATAGGAGAAAAGGGAGTTGAAAGGTCACATATTTACATGAGAGGAAAATAGAGGAAAATGAAGAAAATAGGGGCCTTAATGATAAAAAGGCTTCTAAGGATCAGTTCAAAACTTTTGTTGTTTACATTTTGTTAGTTTAGTTTTGGATCTCTCTCTATTCTCTCATAATTTTGCACACATAGAGCATTATTGAAGCACTCTAACATTGGAGGAAGGACAGTAAAGGAAGGACAAGGAAAGAAAAGGATAATCAAGGAAGGTTGGATCAAATAGATTCAACAGGAGGATTTTGCAGGTAACAAGTTGCAAGTGTGCTTTCCTAGTTGAGGTATGAATGGATGGTACATGAATTTGTTTATTTGGTTCATTTGTTTTCGTTGACATGGGTTTTCCCTAGTTTGATAATGATTTCAACCTTGCCTTACCATTTTCGGATAGCCATGGTGTGATGGGATTCTTTTCTGGTTGAGATATGGATTTCCGTAAGGTTTTGGAACCAGGTGAGGTGGTCTTATGAAAATTCCCAAGGGTTGGGGATGGAGGTGGTTTAATCTCTGGTATTCCCTCAACAGATGGGTGGAGAGAAGAAAATTCCTCAAGGTAATGGTGAAGAAACTTTGAGTCATCCAAGCTTGTTTTAGGCATTGTGATCTCTTGATCGGTTTTGGTAGGATCATAGTAGCCTAAGGGTGGAGGTGGTTTAATCTCCAGTAAGCCCTAGTTAATTATGTCTTGAGATCCCACATTTATGCTTGGAATATGGCACGAACGTGATTAGATGAAAGAAAGATTTAGTTTAGCCCAATCTATGGTCAGGTGGTACTTGGAAGTTCCTGAGTTGGTTGGATTTTGCATAAGTTAATGAGAGATACTTTCCTATTGTAATCTATGAGAACTTGTACTTGTTATTATGGTGATTTGATGGTTGTTATGTCATGGTTAATAATTTGGTTATATGTAAGTTATAAGCATGGATTTGCAATGTACTCTAGCTATGTATTGTTCATGATTAGATAAGTATTTGATGGTTAATGAGTGCATGGGCTAACAAGTGTTATTGAAATTATTATGAGAGGGAATTATAAATTCTTGGTGATTCTCAGATAAGTTTCAGACTCCTATGATCAAATATGCATTCATGACTTGTAGTTTACATGTTCACCATATGTTTGACAAAATGAATATCATTGTTAGGCCTGGTTAGGTCAAGTTCTTGTTTAAGTGTTGTGTGTTTAGCATTGTCCCTATGTTGTTTATCATTATGAGAAGTCTCAGGAAGTTTTGGGCAGGGGTTTCTTCGATTGAATATTTTTTGTCCAAGTTCAAGACCCTTAGACTTCTCTTAGAAGGTGTTAAGGTTAAGAAAGAAGATGGTAGCCTTATATATTCCATTCTTACTAAGTTGGGACCAACCTACTCTGTGTTTGTTTCCACCTTCCATTCTACAAGAGAAGCCTTTATTTCTCAAGGACCAAGACTACAAGTCCCCCTCTTTTGATGCATTTTGTGATTCTTTAATAAGAGAACAAGAAAAACTCTTACATCTTGGTCTTCTTAATATTGGAAACTCTTCTAAGAAAGCCTTAGCAGCCCAGCATAAACCAAATTCAATGAATCCTAAGAAGAAGCATCCTAAAAAGAATGGTCGTAAACCAAACAAGGGCCCTAAGAAATTTCAGTCTCAAAATGAAAAATCAATTCAACAAAATGATAAGGAAAATAAAAACAAAAGAGTGATAGACATTGCAACTTTTGTAATTGTGATAGCCACTTAGAATCCAAATGCTTTAAAAATATGGAAGCCTTGGAAGCAACAATGAAGAAGCATAACATCCATTTGGAGAACTCTTCAAATTCAACTTGATCTTTATGAATAACACTTTCTACATGTCGTTGTCAAGCATCTCGGTCTAGTTATGCACTAAATGTGTCTTCTTCTTCTCATTCTCATAAGTGACTCATTGATTTTGGAGCTTATTATCACATGGAAAAAAACAAAGCCATGTTTTCTTCTTTAAATGACTGTAACACCAAAAATATATATGTTGATGATGCTAGATCTCTTAATGTTGTAGGGACTAGAACTATTCATCTAGACAATGGTCAATTTAATGATGTATTATGTGTTCCTACCTTATCCTGCAACCTTCTATCTGTATATTAGATAACTCATTCAGGTGAAGGTAAAACCATTGAATTTTCACCTCATGATGTTGAAATTAAGGACCTAAGAGACCCTAGACAGATTTTAGCTATTGGCATTGCTAATAATTCTACAAGGTTGTATAAGTTAAACAACTTTGAGTCATCAACTCTTCCCTTGGTATTTGTTGCTCATAATGATGAAGTGAGAAAACTTTGGCATGAGCAATTTGGTCACTTAAACTATCGCTCCCTTCAAACTCTATGTAAGGAAAATATGGTGACATGTCTTCCTATGGTATCTTGCAGAGATGGTGTTTATTCCAGATGTGTACTTGGAAAACATCATTGGGATAATTTTGAAAAAAGTTCCTCTTGGCATGCCTCAACCCCTTTACAACTTGTGCCTAATGATTTATGTGGTCCACTTCTAGTTGTTTCATTCTCTGTCTACAAGTATTTCTTAACTTTCATTAATGAATTCTCCAGATGCACTTGGATATACTTCTTAAAACTCAAGAGTGAAGTCTTTAACATGTTCTTAGCCTTTAAGGCCTTTGTTGAGAAACAATTTGGACATAAAATTCTTAAGCTAAGATCTAATAATGGCGGAGAATATGTTAACAACAAATTCATCAACTATTGCACTAAGCATGGAATTCAATTGCAACATACTATTCCATATACTCCACAACAAAATGGTGTTGTTGAAAGGAAGAATCACACCTTAAGGAAATGGCTAATTGTATGCTTCAATCTATAGGGCTTAGTATTAGTTTTTTGGCAAAAGCAATTAACTGCGCAAATTACATAGTAAATCGCACTCCTACTAAGGTTTTAAAGAATATCACTCCAAAATAAGCATGACGCTTAATTAAACTAGATGTAAGTCACTTTAGTGTTTTTGGAAGTGAAGCATGGGCCCATCTTCCCGATGAGAAACATAAAGCCTTAGAACCTAAGAGTGAAAAATATATTTTTGTTGGATATTCTAAAGATGTCAAAGGATATAGACTTCTTCCAGCTAAATCCAAAAATGTTATCATTAGAAGAGTTGTAAAGTTTGTTGAAAATATATTGGCCTACGAGCCTAGTTCGACGGATGTGCCACCTCTCTCTATCCCTTCTACTTCTGAAAATATTTCTTCTTTAGATGATGACAGCGAGGATGAAAATCCTCCCCACCTTCGTGGGATCCTCCTTTATCTCCTCAACTTCCAAAATGGGTTCGTTCTACTCAGGATGAAACAAGTGCTCTTGCAGATGATCTTACAGATCAATGATGTACACATTCTCAGTTCGATAGAGCCTCTTATTTACAGGATCAAGCTTCAATGAATTATGATCATGACACCTTTGCAGAAGCTTCAGGCCATCTAGAATGGGATGCATCTATGAATGAAGAATATCGTTCATTATTGGAAAATGATACATAGGATCTTATTCCTCTTCCAAAGGGATGAAAAAGTGTTAGATGCAAATGGGTTTACAGAACCAAGTTTGGACCAGATGGAAAAGTTGATAAGCATAAAGCTCGTTTTGTTGCTAAGGGTTTTTCACAAGCTGAAGGAACTAAATATACTGAAATATTCTCCCCTATTGCCAAAATTAACTCTATTCGCCTTTTTCTTTCCCTTGCTTCCTCTTTCAAATGGGAAGTCCATCAGATGGATGTTAAATATGCCTTCTTGCATGGGGACTTGCACAAAGAAATATATATAGAACAACCTCTTGGATTTATACAAACAGACTCTAGCCTTATATGTCGTCTTAAGAAATACCTTTATGGTCTTAAGCAAGCCCCTCGGGCTTGGTATGCCAAAATGGATAGCTTTCTTTTAGATATTGGATTTTCTAGGTGTCATTCTGACAATATTATCTACATCGAGAAAGTGGGTACGTCTTTTATCCTTCTTGTTCTTTATGTTGATGATCTTATCCTTATTGGTAGTGATCCCAACCTTATAAACCATGTGAAGTCTAGCCTTAAAAAGCAGTTTGAAATGACAGACTTAGGACACTTGCATTATTTTCTTGGTCTTCAAATCTTGCAATCCAAGGAAGGTATTTCCCTTTCCCAGTCCAAGTATGACTGTGATATTCTACACCACTTTCACATGGAAGAATGTAAGCTAGCCCCTTCTCCCTTTCAGTCTGGAGTGAAACTTTCAGTCACTTGTACTTCCCCTAAAGTTGATGCTACCTTATACCATTAGATTGTTGGAAAGCTTTTGTATCTGACCCATACCTGTACTGACCTTTCCTTTTTTTTGGACTTATTGCTCGATTTATGCAAAAGATACATGAAAATCATTGGAAAGAAGCTAAAATAATACTTTGTTTTTTACAAGGTACAGTTCAGTTTGGGATTCATTACAATGCAGAAGCATCTCCTCTAATGGTTGGTTTCACTGATTCCAATTGGGTTGGTGACCCTGATGATCAGAAGTCTACTGCAGGTTATGTATTCACTCTTGGTTCTGGACCTATTACATGGGATTACAAGAAACAAAGTGACGATTCTCTTTCTTCAGCAGAAGCAGAGTATCATGGTGTCGTAGAATATAGTAAGGAAGCCCTATGGCTTCGTCAGATCCTGTCAGAGTTTACCTTTTAGCAACAACATTCGACTACACTTTGGTGTCATAATAAAAGTGCCATTGAACTATGCAAAGATCCAGTCCAACATCAGCGCAACAAACAGATTGAACTACACATGCACTTCATTAGAAAGCTCATTCATGACCATGTTCTTGAAGTGCAATATTTTTCAACTGATGTTCAAGTTTCAGACATATTTACAAAGGCTCTCACAGAGGCGAAGTTTACTAAACCTCGATTTATGGTTGGAGTTCAGGAAGTTGTCACTAAGGGGGGATAGGCTCTAATGCCTCCTTCCTTCTCCTATTGTGTCATATTTGTACATCCTTCAATCCTATCCCAAGTTGTTCTTAAGGTGGGATGTTAGGATATTCTGACACATAGGAAATAGTTAAGTATAACTTGGTATAGTGTATAGTTAGGTAAAGTGTTTATTTAGTATGTACTTTTTGTAACTTACAATCTGATGGTCATGATATGTTCTAGACATGAAGTGATCTGACAATTCATTCTCTCCTTGGTATTACCAACACTTGATTTGTGGCTTAATACCCGCTTGCTCCATGATCTCTATTTAAAGAGCATGGAGGGTCATTTTTAAGGTGAACGTTCATTAGAGAATCTTATGTAAATTTTCTTTCTTTTACATTAGTAAATTTCATGAAGTGGCCACATTGGATCAGGTCGTGGACTATTTCCCTCTTTCAGGGTTTTAACCACGTCAATAATATTGGTGTATTGATCTGTGATCTATTTGTGAGTGGTGTCCTTTGGTGTTCTATCTGAGGAACTTACCCTGTAAATTCCTACAGCTTGGTCACTGGAGGAAGTCATTAGAAAGTTGAAGCACTCTTATGAGAAACTGAAGCATAATATTGAGTCTAAGTAGGGTTGGAAATGGAATGATGATACTAAAGGAAAGTGGTGACAAAAGTGGGAAAGATCTCGGGCTGTAGGTGAGAAAGAAAATGTTTCTCCTTATAATAAGTTTAATGCAGTAGAAAAGGGACATGGATCTCGGCCTGGAGAGCAATAAAATAAGGGTAGTGGAAGGGAAACGTTGTAATGTTGGATATGTGGCAAGGATGATCATAAGAAGGATTTTTCATTGTATCAAGGTGGTATACCTTAGATCTATATTTCTCAGGAGGCACAGGTAATTGGGGATGTGGGTCTATTAAACACACACATGGAGAAGACAACATGTTAGATAAAAAATCATTGCATTTATGATTCACAATAATGTGCATTTATACATTTCCTTGTGACCCTTTTTCTTCACATACTAAGTGGTCTCTTGGACTCCGGTGATTGTACACATTCCACACCAACCCTCAGCGAATTAGGTGTCCAACATCCTCCCCTTTAATCTGAATGGGTATATACGAGTTCAAGAAGAGAGCTATAATATAAAAATACAATAATGCATGAAAACAATAAGTTGAATGTTATATCTAAGATGATTGCATAAGGTGGGAGAAATCGAGGTCTCAATTGACGATGGTTTAAGGATTACCACCAACAATGGAACACTTAGTGCAGTTCCTAGAACTCTTCCAAATATTAAAATAAGTTTAAGTCTTCTACTAGAGGAAGTTATCCTTAATGATTTGGAGAGGGAGACCTTCAACCTAAAAAAGGGAGGTCTTCAACCTGCGGTGGTTTAAGAAAGGAAACCAACTAAAAGAACGCTTAGTGTGATTATCAGAACGCTTCCGAATATGGCAAGAAGCTAAAGTTTTCTACTAGAGGAAGTGCTCCTTAATGCTTTGGAAAGGGAGACCTTCAACTAGAAAAAGGGAGTTGTGAAACTTGCAGTGGTTTAAGGAAGTCCACTAACCAAAGGCATACTTAGGAGCTTTTGTGTCTTTGGATACAACTCTAAATCTAGGCATGGTTGTCTCTAGATGTAGGTTCAGGCAACAAGTATAGGTTGTGGCTTAGGCTTGATTGATGTGGCTTTGAAGCTTGTATATGACCATCAATTCCCCCCTGTCAGATATAGGGTGAGAATATGGAGAAAAATCAACTGTAAGACTTTTTAATGCTCTAGAAGAAATTCTGACATATAACTGAAATATATTCTTGGTTTTAGAAGTCCATTTCCAAGAAGCGATGCATCCAAGGTGAATATTTGTTCTTGCAAGAGGTTTATTTTTTAATAATATGTTTGAAGAATGAGTGTGTTGACCACAATTCTTACATGGATGAAGATCAAAACAATTATATTTCACATGGCCAACTATGTCACAATGTTGGCATTTAATAATCTGTTGTTGTGGTGGAGGAGGAAGAACATGTGAAGATGAACCATCGTGAAGAAACCCAACACTTTGAAATTGAATGGGTTTGGAATAGTCTGGAATATGAAAGAACACCTCATTTTCACATCCAAGACCTGTTTTATGCTTGTTTTTGACAAGCTCTTCCCAAGGTCTGATGATGGGCTTGGGAAGCACATATTGAATATCTACATTTACATGCACGTCTGCTCTTGAACTCAACACTGAATGTGAGTCAACCTTAACTTTACTGATTTTACCACTTTTTTCCTATTGATGGGAGTCTATTTCAACCTTAAATAAAAGATTGTTATGAGAAAAAACAAGTTCAGAATGATTCTTATGCTGTTGTAATTCATCTTGCTAAATTTGTGACTCAAGCTGCAAAAATTCAATGTTTTCTTGTGCATATTTTAGGCAGGTCTGAATTTCATAGAGAGAGTCTTTGTTGATTTGGATTGTGTTGTTAGTAGAAAAATGTATCAAAGTATTAAGGAACTCTAATACTTCACCAATTAGAGCCATTACAATCAAAAATCAATGTGCAATAGTTCTTAAGGCATACAAAAGACTGAACTCTCCTCCACAAAAGACTACTTTTAATTTCCAAAACAATCATTGCCTTCTATATGACAACCATCAAGGCCATTGTGCATATAAATAAAGAGAAACATACAATACATATTCAATATATTCAATTCAACACTCACCAACTTTCAACATATACCATTATATATGAAACTCACTTTATGCTCATTTAAACACTGCTTTCATGAACCATAAGCACTTATGTTGCAGTTGATATAGCAAGGAATTAACATAGTCATCCACCATACATGACCTTTAAAAAGGACATTTTTTAGTGTCAGTCAATCCAACCTGTCACCAGTGATCAAATATGCTCTTATAAGGTGTTGTTAGGGTGTCAAGTCAATTTTTTGTCATTTCAGTGAAACTTCAAATAAAAATTTGGTCACTAGCTGTTGATGTCCAGGTCATTGTTTCTCCCTTAACTTACTCATGGTCTTCATCACTCATCATGGTCATTGTCTTCTTCGAAGTATCATATCTTCACTTAAGTGTCTTGGGTCATGAAATGGTTAAATTCCTCATTTTAGGTCAAGGTCTAGGGTTTCACTCCATGTGTCATAATGATACCATATGTTGCCAAAAACATGTCCATCATTGATTAAGTGGGTAAAGGGAGTTAGCAACTAGGAAAAGCAAAATAAAGGTAAAGGTAATGTTTTATTTCAAATAAGACAATGTTGCATTACACTACCTCGCCTCATCATTTCTCATAGGGACGTGTTTGGTTCAAAATATGTTTCCAACCAAATGGAGAATAATTTTACAAAAGTGAAAGAGTGTTTTGTCCATTATAGGCAAAGGAACAAAAACCTCCTTCAATTTATGCATAGGTGTTATGGTTGGAAATAAATTCCCAAAATACACTTGCTATGGGAGAGTTGCTACACTTATGTAAAGCTTGACTTCAAGACATTTTTTTAGGGGTTTGGAGCAGGTGTTGGCAGTGCTTAAGGAAACTATTGTGTAGAAGGCATCCTGATATTTCAAATGGTACCTTCATATCATGATTTGGATTAGTGGAAAGCATCCAAAATTTCTCTGTAAGTTGGAGTTGATCTTTTGTCAGAGACACCCTGGGTTTTGGAGTGACCTTGGGAAAATCAAATTTTCTCCCTGATGGAGTGTCCAAATTGCATGCTTGAGGAGTGTATATTATAGTAGACGTCAAGAAATTTCCAAAGAGCTATCACATGCTCAATTTGTAGAATTTTAAGGCCTCCAAAAGTGGTTTGGAAGATGCTGTTGCGCTTAGAGACACTGCGCTGCGTTTAGGAGGCCGACGCGCTCAGGAAGACTACGTTGTGCTTGGGCCAGAGTACCTAAAATTTGCCAAAAACTCACCCAAATTGAGTTTTTAAGCTTTCTAACCTTTTTTCTTGCAATCCTAAGCTCATCCACAAGTAAGTACACCAATTTACTTACCTTTTTGTTTTGCAAGATGAATTCAAGCCAAAGATTTTTTCAATTAGAGTTTCTAGTGAATTTCTCATGAAATGATAATAGGGTTGATGATGGTCATTTGGTTTTCTTGATTTTAAAGATGTAAAATATTATCCTACACCTCTACACATGTTTAATATGCTATATGAACCACTGAAACAACCTCAAAACATTTAAATTACATCACTAAAAGTGAAACCCTAGCTCATTCCTATGGGTTTTGGGCACTTTTCCTAAAAACTCTATTTTTCCCTTTTACAAACACATTGCTCCCTCATTGCACTTCATTTAATATCTATTAGTTGTTCATAGTCCATATCCACCTCTTTCAAACTCCCTTTACCATTTTTTCAACTCCACCTACCCATCATTTCACATTTCACTCATCCCTCACTGTTTTTCCCCCTCTCCTATCATCTAAGGCTTCAAAAATGAAATGGGATTACTTCACCAAGCCATCACCAAGACACATTAACACATCCTATGGAAGTAGGTTTATCAAACAAATCAAAGGAGGTTCCCAAGGCACCTAGACCTGAGGTGACCAAAACATACCAAAGATAAAAAGAGGCTTATGTTTGCTTCTCATGTTGAGGAAAGGGCCAAGAATTCTACATCAGCAAAACAGGGATCGACAGCGCGAGATAAGGACATGGTTGAGAATGAGTGTGAGTTGGTTGGCCTAAAGGCATGAAAATAGACTTCAAGAATGCAACAGACAATCATAGATAAATACTATCAGATCAAGGAGCTTATAGTCAACATGGTGAGAGCTAGATACATCATTTCATTCCTTGAATAGGAGAATAGTCAGCTCAAAGCAAAGCAATTGATCATGGAAAAAGAGCAAATCAAGTTATTGCAGCAGGTTGGAAAGGGAAAAGAAATCATATAATAAAGTAAGTAAAGGGAAAGGAAAGAGGAAAAGGCCAAGAACAAAGGGCCTGAAGAAAGCTTTGCAAGAAGAGGAAAAACACATCATATTGAATGAAGACTTAGACCTAGAGGATAGGATTGCTCTTGAGGTCAATAAAGACAAGGAATATTGGCTCAACGGGGTGAATGAACACTTGGAGAATCTCCTTGAGAAGGAAGACAAAGATAATCAATTTCTCATACATATGGCGTACCACTACCAAGCTCAAAACATGATCGCCAATGTCAAGGTTAAGCAGCTTGAAAACAAGCTTAAAGAAGCCAAAAAAGACCAAAAGGATGAGGGAAACTTGGAGACACTTTCTGAAGCATCTATGAAGCTTTAACAAACATATTTTTACACCTTCCATCCAATTTTGAGCAAATTCTGAGCACTTTAAGTTTTTTGAGAATTTTTGGGCCAAATTCAGAAAATCTGCTGCTCCAAGACTCCATTTGAGGAAAGGTATACATTTTTGGAAATATATTGCCATCCTATAAAAACCCATTTTCTCATGTTTTGCAGAGGTGGCTCAGTTTTGAATAAAGTGCAAAAAAGTGGCAAAAAACTAGCATTCTGGACCATTTTTTTACAAGCGTTGTGCTCCTGGAGTGACCTTGGTAGAATGGAGTTTTCAAGGCCTTCCCATGGTCCAAATTAAAAAATTAAAACTTTTATGGAAACTAGACTTGAAGAGATAGTTGACTGTTCTCTTTGTTTTGCATTTTGACCCCTGGAAGGCACCTCAAAATCAGATCAAAGTCGGTGTTGCGCTTCTGCACTTTTCTGCGTTTTAATTGGAAAATTTCACTGTGTAAAATTTCTAGTTTCTAGTTTGACTCAATCAAAGTCAAGATTCTCTATGTAGTGACACTGTTTTCGAGGCTAGGTGATGTAGGCATGAATAAATGTACATCATAGGTTGTTTTTTATGTTTATTAGGTGTCATAAAAGAAGCAACCTCCTAAACAAACTCTCCATGAAGTGTTTGAGTTTCACCTTCTCACTCTCACCTGTTGGTTGAGAGAATCTTGGAGTCAGTTCCTCCGCCAAGGAATTTGATTGCTAAAGGTGGAAAAGTGGTCTAGGAGAGTCTATATGTATCATTTCTCTTCAGGAGAAGTGGGTTGAACTTTTTGTGAAGGAAGCTTGCATGTAATCATCTTTTCAGCTAATACAGAGACAGGTTGCAGCTATTTTCAAGGAACTCTAGCCCAGTGAGTTCATGGTGCTTGTACTTCATTCTATTTGTTTTCTAATGGTATAAACATATTTATCTACATTATGTCTCTTCTTTCTATGGATGCCTTATAGTGAAATATACACAATTCTTGTTTTTCAAGCTCTGTTATCCGGTTTTCATAGTTATGTTTATGTCTTCCTAAGCTAATGAAATCATGTTTACTTATGCGCATTAGTTTCTTCAACACTTTCTCCTCTATACTACACTGACAATATTAAAAATACACCATGGCTTTTGATATCTAGCTCCTTGTCATATTTTCTCCTGCACTCCTACAACCAGACCTATTTGTGGCTCCAACCCCTAAGTTTAACAAACCCTAAAACTCAAATTTTCACAAACAAACAAACAAATACACATATCTAGCCTAAAATTCATTTGCTTTAAATTCATATCACTGATAATAGACTTAGAGAGATCCCTCTCATGCTCAGTAGGGCTAGCTACTGAGCTGAAGTGATTTGAGGTTACCCTTCTCGATCTCCTTTTCAGCCTAGGAGATTGTAAGGAATAACACATTCAAGTTGACAACGTACATGTAAAAATGAAATGACATAAGTTATAATGAATTACATTCAATGCATACAAATCTCATATACTGACACAACTGACTCAATGCATGGACCAGTATGAGAGCTTATCGACCAAGGCATATCTCACATATGAACCATTGCATGTAATTATAAGCAACAAATCACATGAACCAACATGTGCCATATAATTTGATGCATCATATATTAAATATGTTTCATGGCAATGAATATCATATATCACACCTACACCACTCACGACATGGTCTTCAAGAAATGGCATAGTCTTGAAGAAATAAATTCAATGTATACTATGATAAAAGCACATAATACACTATGATAAAATAATGTAGCTCAACACATACTTCAATCACATCATTCACTGGTTTGTGGTGAGTTTTATATGCTCATTTAATACTTATATATGGTCTTCAACAACATATAAACAATGTATCGCATATGGTATCCATGTGTCGCATAGGTTTTTTCATACTACCACACTGCACTGAAAGGTCATCGTGCATTCCCTCCATGGTGTTGTTATCCTTCATAGTCATCACAAATTTCCTCTCATACTCAACCAAGCACGCAAACGAGATTTATTTCCTTTCCCAGGAAGCTATGGAGCTTTAGCTTCTTCTTAACAGACTCTACTAGATATTTTTATTTTTTTTAAATGATGCAGATGCTGTTTCAAAAGAAGAGACAAAACCTTAGTCTCTCGAGCCCCAGGAGATGCATCCTCACACCCCCACCAATGTAGCCAAAAATTATTGTTGAATATTCTTGAAAGTTGGATTTGATAGCAAACTGACACACATAAACATATAATCATTAACATTGAATTCATCTTCCCTGTTGGCACTAACACCATCAACCATGAAAACCCAGAATCGATGACAATTATGCCAATCACATAGGGTAGAGAAACAGAGGCAATTACAAACAATATATCGAAATACAAAGAATTGGTGCAAAATTCTAGCACAAAGAGTTACCACATGATTAAAAATAAGAGGGCGTGTACTTCTCCTTTTTGTTAAACATCTTGAAAATCGAAGGTGTGACAATGTTTCTTGTGGCCTTTTAGTTGCTCTCCAAGACCAAAATCGTAATGGATTATAGTAGGGAAAATGAGATAACTCTATGTGGTACATAAGTGAGCGCGAATGGCTAAAAAAATATCTTGTACTAAAAATCATCCCTAACCAACATAATAGGAAATTAAATATGAAATATGATACACTCAAACAGTCCCATTTGACTGGAAATTTCTATGAAAATATATCTTTCATTCACCAAAAAAGCCACAAGTATGCATGCGTTACCACTGAAAGCATGTTAGGCTAGTGTGCATAGAGTCAAACCTATCACTTGACTAGCTCGAAATAGTAAAAAAAACTAGGGGAGCAGGACCCAGTAGGCAGAACCAAACAAATTGGCAAAGAATACAACTTGAATTTAGCTGAGAGTGGATTTTCAAACCCGGGTGAAAAATAATGGCAGTCTGAGAGGGACAAAGTCTAGGGAGGATGGACTGACAACATAATTGGCCACAAAACTAGTGGCCCAAATTAGAGCAGGGCCAGAATTCGGTGGCTCTGATACCATGTTAAACACACACATGGAGAAGATAACAAGTAAGATAAATGTTCATTGCATTTATAATTCACAATAATGTAAATTTATACATTTCCTTGTGAACCTTGGTCTTCACATACCAAGTGGTCTCTTGGACTCTGGTGATTGTTCACATTCCATACCAACCCTTAGCGGATTAGGTATCCAATAGGGCCATAACATTCCTCATATCTATGCAACATTTGATAACAAGCAAGTGGATTATCAGGCACCCATTATTGATATGGAAGGTAAGCATTGTGATCGAGTTGTTTCCATTTTGTTTGATCTTGGATCTAATTATACTTAATCCTAACCTAGTGGATACATGTGTTTTGAGAAAAGAAGTGCATGCAAAGTCTTGGTTGGTGCCATTGGCTATAGGTAATAAGAAAAGATTCATCATTGGGTATGAGATGGTTCATTTGAGCTGAATATCATGCTTACATCATCACATTTGAATGTGTTTTTGTTGGGATCATACAGTATGCCTTTGGGTATGGATTGGGGATATGTTCACAAGACTAAGGTGGATTTTTATGAGAAGGCTATTGAGTACTTGGATGAAGATGGAGAAAAGATAATTTTTTAGGGTAAGAAGAAGCCTACATTAGTAAGAGTGGTTAGAGTTATGTAGAGAAAGCACACTTGTAGGAAAGGGTGCACATTTTTTACAGTGCATGTTTCCAGTGATAAAGGTAAGGATGTTGAGGATGCAAAAGTCTTGAAGAGGTATCCAATTTTGCAATAGTTTCAAGATGTATTTCTAGTAAATATTTCAAAATTTTCACCTCAAAGGGAAGTGGATTTCTCTATTGATTTTGCACCAGGAGTGGCACCAACATCAAAGGCACCTTATAGGATGAGCACTTCGTAGTTAGTGGAACTAAAGTTTCAGTTGAAGGAAATGATTGATAAGGGATACATTAGGCCAAGTGTGTCACCTTGGGGTGCCCCAATGTTGTTTGTGAAGAAGAAAGATGTACTCTTAGGTTGTGTATTGATTACAGACAATTGAACAAGGTAACCATCAAGAATAGGTATTTGTTTCCAAGGATTGATGACATGTTTGATGAGTTGAAGGGAGCAACAATGTTCTCTAAGATTGATTCGAGATCAGGATATCATTAGATACGCATTAAGGAAGAGGACATCTATGAAACTTCATTCCAGAGAAGATATGGGCATTATGATTTTGTTGTGGTTCCTTTTGGTTTGACTAATGTTCTAGCTATTGTTATGTGTTTAATGAATATTGTTTTGTGTCCTTATCTGGAAAAGTTTTTGGTAGTATTCTTTGATGACATATTGATATATTATAAGAATGATGAAGAGCATGCAAAACACATGGAAACAATTTTAAGCCTGTTGAGAGACAATTAGTTATATGTCAAGATTAATAAGTGTAGTTTCTTTTAGATATAAGTTCATTACTTTGGACATGTTTTTTCCAAGGAAATCATAATAATGGATCTGGAAAAGATCAGAGCTATCATGGAATGAGCATCTCCTAGGAATGTGGGTGAGGTCAAATAATCCATGGGGTTGACAGGTTATTATAGGAGGTTCATCGGGAACTTTTGAGACATTTCCTATCCTATTACATATTTGTATAAAAAAAATTAAAGAAGTTTTAATGGAAAGAGAATGTGCAACCCATTTTGAGCAATCGAAAGCAGTTACTTACAAATTCTCCAATTCTAATGATTGCAAATCCAGATAAAGAGTTTGTGGTGTGTGCAAATTCTTGCAAGAGAGAACTTGGTGGAGTCCCAATGTAAGAGGGATAGGTGGTATGCTACAACTCAAGGAAACTGAATGAGCTTGAGCATAATTATGTGATGCATGATCTTGAGTTGGCAACAATCATTCACACATTGAAGAAGTGGAGGCACTATCTTCTTAGCTGGAGGTTTGCATTTATGAGTGACCATAGTGGGCTAAGATACTTGTTTGGACAACCTAATTTGAATGTTAGGCAAGCTAGGTGGTTAGATACACTCAGTGAGTTTGAATTAGAGATTAGGTACATTAAGGGAAAGGAGAACATGGTTGCAGATGCTCTTAGCATAAGAGTTTAGGTAAATCACATAACAAATATGAGTTTATATGGGACAAACAAGCATGAGTAGATTGTAGAGCCTCATGAATGCTTCATTTTGACACTCTCCCTTACCAATTTTTCCCCTCTTTGACCATCATCATCAAATCAAAAGGCATCAAACTACAAGGTTTTTGGCATGGTAAAGTATTTAATTGTCTTATCTTTCATATTCGATCATTTTCCTTATTATTGAATTAATGTTTGTATTAGCTACCAAATTCATGCAATTTTGCAGCTAATCGATGTCTTTATAGCCAACTCCAAGGTTTACCGGGATCCGAGGTGCCAACTAAGAAGAAAAATATATGGACATGTGGAGATTGATCCCTTCAATGATTCCCTCCTATCCATCCGAACCAGATCATCAAAGGGTTATTTGATTGCGTGGTCAAAGGGTGAAATTCAACGTGTCGCTGAATAGGTGAGCAAAAGTCTGAAAATCTTATGCTTCATGATTTGATTTTCCAAATAGAAAATCATGAGAAAACGATATTTTGATACATGTTAGAAGCTAATTTTATAATTATGTTAGCTAATGGTAGGCGTAAAAGCCCTGAACAGTTATTTGACACGGGCTTTTATAAATACCATGCAACAAAACATGAAGAAAGGCTGAATTTGATATATGCGACAATGATGTTTTAAAAAAAAACTTTGTTTTCCTATTAATGAAGAATGAAGCTTTATTCATAGCTGGCTGTGTGATTAGAGTTTCGTGACCGCCTATTTGTGGAGGGCCCCTGCAAACAGTGAAGTTCTGCATTTCTATATTTCCTTTTTATCATTTATTTCGGTTATTTATATGCTCTAAAATCATTTTGTGGCATTGATTTTAATTAAATAACAATAAAAATATTTCACTAATGATGATAATTGTAGCATAGACACCTTTCATAGATTTATTTACAACTTTCATTTCAAAAACATTTCATAGATTTCTTTACAATTTCATTTCAGACTGTTTCATTTCAGAACATGAGTGATTTCCTTACAATTTCATTTCAAAGTGTTTCATTTCGGAACATGAGTGATTTCCTTACAATTTTGTTTCAAAGAATTTCATTTTAAAGCATGAGTGATTCCTTTGTAGTTTTGTTTAGAGCATTTCATTTCGAAAAGCATTTTATTTCAAAGCGCGAGTGATTGATAATGAGAAGATGTATGGTTTTCATTTTAACTAGAGTTCAATTTCATTTTAGTTTTTATGCAAAGGATTGTTAGAACATTAGATGAATAATTTTTATTTTAGAGATTAGATTTGTGTTGCAATATATTAGTAATTTTTTCTTAATTCAATAAAATAGTGTAAATTTTCTTTAGTTTCATTTTACAACTGTAAAGAGTATTTTTTATTTCATTAGAAAGGAGTGAGTAGGAATGTAATTGAGATTGAATATGTTAATTTTATTTTCTTTAAAGAGTAAAATAGGAAGACAAAACATCCCTAGAAATAATTTTCAATAACTCAATCATACACATTAATAATCTGAAGGCTTCTAGCATATATAGTGCACTTGCACTTCACAAGTTTATCAACTCCAGTCGATAATTTATGTAACAATTTAAGACAATTAAATTGACAAACATTTTGGCGTCGTTGTTGGAGAAGTGTAAATGGAAGTCTTTATATTTTCATAATTAAAAACAAAAAACATGATATGCATAGGGAAAGAGATTCTAGAGGCAAATTTGTAGGTAGACGTAAGAGTTTAGTTCCAACAACATCACTCACCCCACCACGACCTTGTAATGCCACACCACCCACACAAACTCAAATTCCATCCATAGCAGGCAAACAAAAACTCTCTAAGGTATTAAGATCCAAAAATCAACCTAGAGATTCACCAAATTCATCAGCAGAAGCCATAATGTAAGAAGAAGATCCCATATCTCCAACGGATAGGAGTAAGTTTCCTATCTTCATCTGGATAACAACTTCTATCTCAAGAGCTGGAAGTTCCTGTTGAATAAGAGGAAGAAGAAACCTATTCTAACAAACCATTGATAGAAGAACTAGAGGAACTAGAGGAAGTTGAAAACCCAATTTTGGAACCAGAACCCTATATTAGTTTTGAAGAATCTACAATGGATGGAGAAGGGGAAGGAGAGGTACATAATGTGAATGGTGAACAACCTAGGATTGGAGGAGGAAGAGGAGGAAATAGGGGATGTGGAAGAGGTGGAGGAAGAGGAAGATGGAGAGGAGAAGATATAAATCCAAAACCCTTTGGATATCCTATCCTCGATAAAGATACAACTGTGACAATGAAAAATATCTCACCATCTATTCTTCCAAACTTTCACGGACTAATGAATGAAGAACCTGAAAAATTTTTCTTTGAATTTGAAGTCTTGTGTAGATCATATGATTATTTGCATGATGCTCAAAAGTTGAAATTATTCCCTGCAACCCTTAAAGATGCCACATTAAAATGGTTTATGGGGTAAGGAATAAATTCCATAAGAACATGGGAACAAATGAAAACTACATTCTTAGAGAATATAAGTGCTAATGTATACCCCATAATATTAAGGATGAAGTCTTTAAAATAGTACAGAAAGAAGATGAAAATCTTGAAGACTTCATTGAATATTTTCATATAATGTTAAAAGGGAAAAAATGAATAATCTAGATGAAGAAACTTTGAAAGATCTCTTATTAAAATCCATTAAAGATGAGTGGATTGATCTTCTCAATCTAATGGGTAAGGGATACATTTCTCAATTGTCATTTGGAGAAATTTGTTAGTTATTCATACACATTTCAAGAGGCAAAGCAAGAACTAGGAAAAATCCAAGAGATCCTCCTTTATCAAGAATTAATAAATCTGCAATTGGGATAGTAAGTAAAGCCGAATTAGGTAATTTGCTTGATAGTTTTAAAACATATATTTTAGGGAGTCTTAGTGAACAAATTGATACCCTTAAAATATAAAACAAGCAAAAATATGAAAATGCTACATTATCCATTTTTTGTCCTAAGTGTAGAAAGAAACATGTCTTGAGAGAATGTCCTCTTGATCTGAGTGTAGAAACTTGTGATATATGTGCGGAAAATCACGATATGAAAGAATGTCCCTCAATACTAGGTCTTAAGGTTGTTTATCAAGAATAAGTAGTACCAACTCAAGTAGATCATCTTTGTTTTATTACTAAAAGACCATAACAAAATTCACAACCAAATACAACTCAAGGTTTTACCACCCACCAACCATTTGCACAACCATTGCAAAGTAATTGGAATGCACCAATGCCTTGGAAATCTTGGCCACAACCTTGGTCACAAGGATGGAAAAAATACTTATGGAAAATACCCTCAATATCCTTAATATCCACAATTTCAACAATCATAGCCTATTTTTCCTCCACAATATTATCCTCGGCCTGTTCAACAAACTCAACCCCACAATTTGAATCCAAAACTTTCATTACCATTTCCTCAAAGACCAAACCAATTGTGTGCCCAACCACTTCCAAATCTAAATAATAATAAAAACTCACAAACTTTTTACAATATGGAAAGACAAAATTTCCAAACTTACATGATAACTCCACTAGATCTAAACAATGTCCAACTTAGATCTAGTAGCGTATTGGAGAAAATTTCCCCATCAGTTGTTATTCAGGAAAGTGAAAAGATCTCTGAAGAAGAGAAGTCTCTTAATGAAAAATAAAAAAATAAAAAACAAGTTACTCCAACACATTCAAATAACTCAACTCCTATCATGGAACAACCTTCAGTATATGTTTCAAAACCACCTTTTCCTGAGAGATTGAAAATTGATGGAGTAGAAAAGCAAATTTTATTCCATGATTTTGATATGTTAGATGAACTGAAGAATGCTTACATAAAAATTCCTTTGCTACACCCATTAAGGAAATACCAATTTTTCTAAAGACAATTAGAGAGTTGAGCATAAAGAAACTAAGAAGAAAAAGAAAAGAAGTCAAAAGAATACAACTAATTGGGAAAATTGCAGATATCATGATGGGTAAAACAACAATTCAAAAATATCTTGATCCAGGAAGTCCCATTGTGAAGACACACATCAATTGTTTAGATATACCAAACACATTGATTGATCGAGGAGCAGCTATAAACATCATGAGTAAACAAACTATGAATCAAATAAAACTTCCTAATCTTCAATATACAACTACACTGTTACAATTAGTAGACAAATTTGTAATCAAACCTGATGGCGTATTAGAAGATATATATGTATCCTTAGATTCTTGGGAATATCCTATTGATTTCATAATTTTAGCACCCAAGAATAACTTAGGATGACATCCATTGATTTTAGGAAGATCGTGGTTGGCTACAACTGATGCTTTCATAAGTTGTAGATCTCGTGACATGCTTATCTCTGATGGAAATTCAACAAAGAAATGCACATTGCATCCACCTGCAAGAACAACGATAGAAGTTGAAAATGAAGAATGGTTAGATGATGACATTGATATAAGACCAATCTTTTCTACTTCACAAATAGATGAGGAAGATCAAATTTTTAATTTAATGGAAAATAATGAGTCTTCATCATATTGTGAATCTAGTCAGAGTTTTTAAGAACAATGCAATATTGAATATGTATCATCTTGTCAACTATCCTAGCATTCTATGGAAAAATTTGGCAATTCCACAATTGAAATCTTTCCAGGAAAAACTTTGAATATCAATAATAATTTGGAAGAATTTCAAAGGAAATAACTAATAAAGATGTTACAAGAACATTCCTCAGCTTATGTGTGGGAATATACTGACATGAAGGGAATTGATCCTAGTACTTGTATACATCATATTTACACTGAAGAAAATGCGAGACCAATTCGACAACCTCAAAGAAGAATGAATCCAAATCTAAGGGAAATTATTAAAGAGGAACTACAAAAACTGTTGAATGTAAATTTCATCCATCCAATATCAGACAGTCAATGGGTTCACCCTTAGTAATTGTTCCTATGAATAATGGAAAATGGAGAATATGTATTGACTATATGGAATTGAATAAAGCCAATTTAAAAGATCATTTTCCACTTCCTTTTATAGATCAAGTTTTAGATACATTGGTAGGAAAGAAATATTTTTCATTCTTGGATGGTTTTAGAGAGTATAATCAAATCCAAGTAACCCCAGAAGACCAATATAAAACTACCTTTACCTGCCCATGGGGAACTTATTCTCATTAAGTACTTTCTTTTGGATTATGTAATGCACCTGCAACATTCCAAAGAGCAGCATTAGGCATTTTTTCTGATCTAATTCATGATTGTGTGGAAGTATATATGGATGATTTTACAGTTTATGGAAATTCTTTTGAAGAAGCTCTTAAAATTTTGGAAAATGTTCTCATTAGATGTAAAGAGGCAAATATCTCATTAAGCCATGAAAAATGTTTTATGATGTTTACTTAGGGAATTGTTTTAGGACACCATATTCAGGAAATGAAATTAGAGTGGACACATCTAAAGTAGAAGTTATTTCTAAATTATCAATTCCAACTTGTCAACGAGATGTTAGAAGTTTTCTTGGTTTCATTGGTTACATATAAGATTCATAGAAAACTTTACAAAAATTGCATCCCCAGTTTTCAAACTACTCACAAAATATTGTGAATTAAATGGAATTTTGATTTCCAAAAGGCCTTTGAAACATTAAAGGAGAAAATATTTGAAGCACCCATTCTTAGAGGACCAAACTGGAAACTACCTTTTCACATTTCAATTGATGCTTCAGACACAGCTTTAGGAGTTGTACTAGGACAAAATAATTTAACTTATTATGCCATTTATTACACCAGTAAAAATTTGACTCCTACGGATTTAAATTACATTGTAATAGAAAAGGAGTTTTTAGTTGTTGTCCACACCATCAATGAATTCAGACATTACATTACTAGCTATGAAACTTTTGTACATACATATCATTTTGCAATTAGGTACTTAATGAATAAACTTGTCACTAATGACAGAATTACAAGATGGTTGTTGTTGTTGCAAGAGTTTAACATCACTATTTTGGATTGACCTAGGAAACAAAATACAGTTGCTGACTTTTTGTCTAGGATTCAAAATGATAATAATGATGTCCCTGTAGAAGACAATTTCCCCGATGAATATCTTTTTGCAGTATCTACTAAATCACCTTGGTTCGCAGATATTTCTAATTATTTGGCTACAAGGAAGTTACCATCATATTTATCTCCTTGAGGAAATAGGAAGTTAATTCAAATTATTGCATCTTATTCATGGATAAGTGAAGACTTATATAAAACAGGACTAGATCTGACCTTTCGAAGGTGTGTTAGAGAAGATGAAGTACCAGAGATATTGAAACCTTGTCATGATGAGCCATGTGGAGGACACTTCGCTAACAAAATAACTTCCTACAAAGTCCTTCTCTTGGGATACTATTGGCCTTCCCTTTTTAAGGATGCCAAGGAGTATATTAAGAGATGTGATAGTTGTCAAATGATGGGGAAACTTGTCCCCTCTGATGAAATGCCTCTATAGTCTTAGGTACTTATTGAGCCTTTTGAAAAATGGGCTCTGGGTTTTTTTGGTCCAATCAATCCACCATCGAGACAAAAGAGGTACATTCTTGTTTGAACTAATTATGTTACAAAATGGGTAGAAGCTAAATCACTTCCTTTTTCTACTAAAAATGTTGTAGTTTCATTTCGTTTCGAGGATACTTTTACTCGTTTTGGTATCCGAAGGGAAATTCTAACAGATCAAGGTACTCAATTCACATCCAAGTTAGTACAAAACATAATGGAGGAGTAAAAAATAAGACATCAGAAGTCCACGCCATATCATCCTCAAGAAAATGGACAAGTGGAGTCCATTAATAAAGTAATTGAAGCAATTCTCACCAAAATCGTGCATCTGCATAGAAGAGACTGGGAAGAAAAGCTTCCAGAAGACTTATGGGCATACCATACCATTTGGAGAAACACTACAGGGCATACTCCCTATGAACTAATTTATGGCAAGCAAGTACTTTTTCCTATTGAGTTTTAAGTAAAAACTTTCAAGACAACAATTAAATTGGTTCTTGATCTTTCAAAAGCACAAAAACAAAGAATGGAACAGCTAAATGAACTTGATGAGATAAGACAAGATGCAATCCAAAGAAACAATCTAGTTCAACATCATAGATCCATATGGCATGACAAATATATCAAAGAAATAAAATTCCAACTAGGAGATTGGGCATTACTTTTTTATTCAAAATTCAAAGATTTTCGAGGGAAATTTCAAACTCATTGACTTGGCCCATATGAGATTGAAACAATTTTTGATAATGGTGCAGTTAGGATCAGAACTATTGATGAAGAAAGAACCACCTTCCTTGTAAATGGTCATATATTAATAATTTATTATAATCCATTGACAAAGGAAGAGTCTATCAAATATTTGCAAGACAACACTGATTTTCAGTTGGTTAAGAAGGATTTTCCTTTTCCTCCAACTTGACTCTCAAGCCTTGTTCTTTTATAATAATATATATAATAAAATTTTGTATAGACATGAAAACCAACATTGTTGGCATGTTTATACAAAAAATTCAAGGTGAAAACCAAGTAATTTTGGCATCCTAAATTTTCTTTCCCATTCCTATATTATTTTTCTCCCTATTCTTCTTTTTAGAATAATTAGCTATAAAATTAATGAGATTCTGCAACTTTGATAGAATTCTGTAGTTGATGTTTGACAGGAACCACTAATTGGAGCAATTGAAGAAATGATCAAATCCACCCTTTGAAGCAACTGAAGGCAATGCAAAAAGGAGCAATCAAATGTTAGAATCATCAATTCAAAAGGTATGCAATTACTTGATTTAATAATAAGGGTCAAAACAATAGTATATGAATTATATGGACGATATATCGTCGGTTCAAAAACCATCATTGCTGAAAGTGAGATGTAAATATCTTGCCATATCAAATAAAAAAAAGTGTAAATTGTTATTCGTCTCTCATCATTACACAACACTGCAGTCTCTAATTCCACATTCATTATTGAGATCGTCCAAATCATATTCATTCATACCCTAGTGGTCACGTAACTTCAGTTATCTTTCCTCTCACTCTCGTTCACACTCTCACCAAAATCCATTATCCCAAAACCCTAGCTCATACCATGTCAAGAAGTGAATTCTGGGGTGAAACTTCTCAACCATGGGCATTATAGTGAGAAAAAAACCAAATGGTAGAAAATTTATGGAAGGATATCCGCAAGTGAAAGAAATGCTGCAGAAAGCATAGTGGCTAGAGTTTGTGGAAAATTTTGATGGTTTTAACAAGGAAGTAACCAAATCATTTGTTAGAGCTTTTGATGGTGTAGAGGTTGAAATTGGATATGTCGAGTTCACAGTGACATAATCTCTTATTACTGAAGCCACCAGACTTTCAAGAATCAGGGAGAGATGGTTTAAGAATAGAGGCATTGAAGGAGAAAAATGGAAGACTTTCTTGGAAAACCCAGGTATGGATACCACTATTTTTAAGAAAGGAATTCCAAGAACAACACTTAAGGGTAAATGGAGAAAATTGTTGCCAGTAATTCAAAAAATTGTCACCTGTGAAGGAATATTTGGTTGTATGTTCTTTTACCACATTCGTTTGATGATGCATTTTCTCAAAGAGAATGAAATCAATATTCCTCATTTTATTTTAAATAGCTTAAGAAAAATGTCTGGGAATGTTCAGAAAAGGATCCAATTCATAGAAAACACCATGTATCATCGTGGTCTTATAAAAATACTCTTTGAATTTCATCTTGAAAGCCAAAGAGATAATTGGGATAACTTCCTACTTAGAAATCATTTCAAGGGGGAGGATCAAGAGCCACCTAGCAGCAGCAAAGCAAAAAGGGGAAGGAAGACAATATTTAAGAATCCTATTAAAAAATTACCTCAAAAACAACTACACGAATAGTCAGAAGATGAGACTCCTATTGCAGAAATTTTAGGAATAATTAAAAGGGAATATGTTATAAGAAAGAAGTCCAACAAAAAGGAAGAAAGCACATCTAAGAAAACAGAGGAAGCTAAAACAGAGAAGAAAATGGCTAAAACTAAAAACCCTCTTCCATCAAATGTAAGAAGAATTGTTGGGCTTAATAAAAAACCATCTCAATAGTCTACATATGTTGTTAATTTGGAGGAAGAAAAGAAAATGAAATTTCCATCACCTACTATCATCTCACTTATTCATAGCCCAGGCTAAAAAACACCAGAAATAGATCCAGTACTACAAGAAATATACAATTACATTGAATATTTGGAGAAGAAAGCCACAAAAAGCATCATTTTCAAATCAAGAAAAAGAAGCTCAGTCTAGTAGCCCACAAGTACCTCCAGTCATATGTATTTTGAAACAGGAAATATTTGAGTTGGAGATGCTAAATAGACACATACAGCACGAGCATGAGGCCTTAAAGATACAGAATGAGATTCAAAGAACTAATAATGATAATATTCTTTTTCATTTGGGCATGTGGTATAAGAAAAACAAACAATTAAAGCAAAAGAATAAGGTTCTTAGATGAAAGGTGATAAATCTGAAGTATAAAATATTGATGAAAAGGCCAAGAATCACAGTGGCTAAAAAGAGGGTGAAGAAGATAAACCTAGATGTACTATCTCAAGTCATAGAAGAAATGCAGTAGTCAAATTCTAAATTTTTGCATGAGGACATGCAATGGCCTCCGTGTGTGGGAATGTAGAGCCTCATGAACACTTCATTTTGACACTTTCCCACACCAATTTTTCCTCTCTTTGACCATCATCATCAACTCAAAAGGAATCAAACTATAAGGTTTTTGGAATGGTAAGGTATTTAATTGTCTTATCTTTCATATTTAATAATGTTCCTTATTATTGAATTAATGTTTGTATTAACTACCGAATTCATGTAATTCTGCAGCTAACCTATTTTTTTGTAGCCAACTCCAAGTTTTACCAGGATTTGAGGTGCTAGCTAAGAAGAAAAAGATATGGACAGGTGGAGATTGATCCCTTCAATGATTCCCTCTTATCCATCTAAACCAGTTATCAAATTCGATTGTGTGGTTAAAGGGTGAAATTCAAGGTGTTGCGGAATAGGCGAGAGATATTTCGAAAATCTTATGCTTCACGATTTTCTTTTCCAAATAGAAAATAATGAGAAAACGATATTTTGATACATGTTAGAAGCTAAGTTTAGAAGTTTGTCATTTAATGGTAGGTGTAAAAGCCTCGAACAGTTATTTGACACATGCTTTTATAAATATCATGCAGCAAAACATGAACATGGGTTGAATTTGATGCATGTGACAATGATGTTTAAAAAAAAAAACTTTGTTTTCCTGTTAATGAAGAATGAAGCTTGATGCATAACTGACTGTGTGATTAGAGTTTCATGACTGCCTATTTGTGGAGGGCCCCTGCAAACAATGAAGGTTTTGCATTTCTATATTTCCTTTTTATCATTTATTTCAGTTATTTATATTCTCTATAATCGTTTTGCAGCATTGATTTTAATTAAATAGCAATTGCAATATTTCACTAATGATGATAATTGTAGAATAGACACCTTTCATAGATTTATTTACAACTTTCATTTCAAAAGCATTTCATAGATATCTTTACAATTTCATTTCAAAACATGAGTGATTTCCTTTCAATTTCTTTTCAGAGTGTTTCATTTCAGAACATGAGTGATTTCCTTACAGTTTTGTCTCAAAGTATTTCATTTTAAAACATGAGTGATTCCTTTGTAGTTTTGTTTAGAGAGTTTCATTTCAAAAGAATTTTATTTCAAAGCAAGAGTGATTGATAATGGGAACGTTGTAGCTCCTAGATATAACCGTGGATTGCTTACAAGACCATTTCCTGGGCACATCTAGATTTGTGTGTCTCAAATGATTTACAAGAAACTGGAGACATCACTTCTATGTTAATGATACATATATTTATAGGAAATGGGTTGGTTCATTTATCCAAAGAAATAAGACATGGATTTCTTGAACTTTTTCACGGGTGTAGATCTAAAAAATATGCATAAAAATAGTGGAGGTCGAGTAGTCCAAGGGCTTACAACTTAATAAGATTTTGCAGAGAATATGAGAGAGGAAAAAGAGAAGGAGAAACTCATCACATAGAGCATAAGGCTTCAAGTCTTCTACACTTAACACATAAAGCTTGGGGCATTAAGGATTTCTATACTTATTTGAGTTACAAGAAAAAATAATGGATGAAGGAGGGGCTGAATGATATGATTCACGTGTTGTAGATTTAAAGATATGATTTCAATAGTCCACACAGGTATATGCATCAACAGTATTGAGACAAGTGAATCTGTGATATAATTACAGGCACTTGCATTCACATATTAATACAAATAAATCTATGAGGAAGCATGAAATATTTCTAGCAACTATAATTACATGAATACAGAGAAGAAATATGAACACAAAATGGGTTTCAACGGAGAGAACACATACTATAATTCTTGAAGAAGGAATCATCACCATTCCCTTGATATTATGAAAAATTTGTGTTACAAAGAGATACAATATGAAAAGAGAATGTAGTGTTTTCTATAGAATTTTTGAACCTTTTATAAGTCTTGATTTCCCCTATTTATCTAGAGAGGGGAGCAAGAACATTCATTGTAACAAAATATCTCTAGTCTAGACTCATTTGTCAGGTCGACTAACTATCTCAGTCATAAATGGATATGTGGCCCAAAATATTATAGAATTAAATGCCTCAAGAAAGGAGGCACATTAAAGTACAACAAATAAACAGCCCTAAGATGAAAAATATACAAAGATCCCCTTTTACATCATGTGATCATCTATGTTGTAGGAGATGTTCTACTCAAGGCATGGCTTCCTGCACTGCTTCACCAACCTCTGCCTTTTGTACCTTTATTTCACTCAGCGCTGGCTCCTGGACCAGTGTCACAGTGGGCTTCTTCTAGATCAACCCATCTTGTGCTTTGAATGCACCACCTGTTCTTTTTAAAACCATAACTTTCGACCCATCACGCCCTTTAAACCTCTATCCTACACTATTGGTGCCTTGATGTAGTGTAACAACTAAGTCTCTTCGCAGCGAGATTTTTACCTCTAAAACAGGCGAAACGGGCACTTTTTCATTTCCCCTTAGTCCCCCTTTATTATAGCCCTGTATGTGACTTTCCTCATATGATTGGGGGCTGGAACCAGGGGCTTAGCCCTTTGGGTGCTAAGGCTATCAACCGTTGTGCGGGGACCTTTTCCTTTTATAACTTGAATTGCCCTCAATGACGCCTTTTTACCACATTGGCTGAAATCCGGACGCAAAATCCTTATCAAATAGAACCTATGAAACATTGCATTTGGGGGCCTTTTTCTTTGTTACTCAGAATCCTGCATCTCGATGATGAATGCACTTTTCCTTAATTTTCTCCCCTAGGTAGCTGCGATTGCCGATATCTAAGAATATGTCATTATTGCCATGTGTCACCCTATGAGTGGTGACACGTGTCACCTAGAAATGCACCTATATGACCCCTGAAAACGTCGAAATTTCTTGACACGTGTCCTTTGTACTGCCGTGTCATTGATGATGTCAGCTTCCATGTCAACCATTAGGACCAATCATATTGGCCATGTGGCCACCAAGAAGAGAGAGAAAAAGGCCTGCCCGGCCCTGTTTTCGCATGCATTTCCTTTATTAATGAATTTCGGCCCTCCACGGCAATGTCACACCATATCAACGATTCCCCCCCCCCCCCGTGCAAATCCTTAAGGATGGCCCATCGGGTATTAGGGGGCCATGCAAGATTACAGGATGCATGACTACTATGATTGCGGGACTATGGGGTCACCGAGATACGGGATGCAGGATTATGGAGTAGTCGATATGTGATTTGTGGGATACAGTACCTGCAGGATGCGGAATTGCAGGGTGCGGGATTGCCCATCGTTGATATTTCGTACCACTGTACCACCACGTGGAGAAGAGAGAAGGGGGCGGCCCAGTCTCATTTTTTCATGAAATTCCTCTATATTTGGTTTTTGGTCTTTCCCAGAAATTTTACACTGTATCGTAGAATCGTCCCTCACACGGTCTTTAGAGTCGAAACCCTTTGCTTCGCTGATATGCCAATGCGTCGATCACTAATGTGTTGATATGTAGATGCATCGATGCCACGTGGCAGAGAGAGAAAGGGGGTGGATTGGCCTTGATTTTGTTCTGCATTTCCTTTGTTAACTCTTTTCGGCGTCCCCCGGCAATGTTACACTACATTGAATAATTGCGCCCCCATAAGGTTTTTAGAGTGGCACCCCTTTGCTCCGCTGATATGACGATAATGTGGGATTGTGGGATTCCCCTTGCCGATTGCCGATAAGCCTATAATGTGAGACTTCGGGGCTGTGGGGCTGTCGATATGTGGAATTCCGATGTGATGGGCTTATTGTGCCCTGGGCCCCCGATATGTGATATTTTCCCTCATACTTAGTCATTTTCTTGGTTTTCATGGCTTTCCAAGTGTGATCTTCAACATGCTCTAACTTCTGATCTAGAAGTCCATTCTTAGACTTCTATATACCATTGGAAACCTATTTCCAAGCACTAGGAAATGGAGAGGGTATAATTAAGCTCTAAGATCTTTTGTTCCTTGGGAAAGTGCCTCCAAACTTCACTTCTCTTGGGCAACCTTGACTAATTGAAACCCACAATGCAGTGAGTGACAACATTGGATCCAACTAGGGACAGTGCCTTGATGGTAAGGTGTTGAGGACCTACAGACGAGTAGCTTTTCCTTCCATTGGGAATGGAGTAATTCTTAAACAAAATATAATTATGTGAAAAATGACTTTTTTGATAATAAACTAAAAAATCCAAATAACAATTTCAACACACACACTGGATATTTACAATGAGCAAGAGACAGATGTCTCCAGTTTTGAAAATATAATTTTAGGAACTGACTGTTTATCGGAAATTCCATCAGTTCACCATCCAAGATTTCAAGCACATAAGTGTTATTTCCCCTCCCTTCTGCAATCTTGAAGGGGTCAAACCATAGCGGATCAAATTTCCCATGTTTGCCTTTGTCTTCTCGCCGAACATTCCACCTAAGAACTAAATTCCTTGCTGAAGAGGTATGTCCTTAGCCTTCTTGTCAAACAAAGATTTCATCCTTTGTGATCCAAAATGGATCTTGTATCAGACCTCTAAGTCTAAGTCTTCATATACATAAACTATCGGAAAACACTATCGCAGAAGAAAAACACTAAGAATGGCGGAAAACAGAGCTAATCAAAGGTCTAACTGCCGTTGCATAGGAGCCGTCGGATCGGACCAATCAACGGTCTAGATCAAATAAATGGATTACATCGGAGGGTTTGGCAATATCGTATCATCGGAGTGTATCGGGGACGGCCTGAGGGGAAATGCAACTGCGATCGACGTCACAGCGCGAATCGTTAATCGAGCGCGCAGATCAACAACTATGATTACACCATCGCATCACAGGTTTCCAATGGAAGGGCTTGCCAAATGCCTGGAGACATAGCAATATGTGACTGCGACTATCGCATCGCAGTATATCAAAGGGGTGATGCTAGATGGACTGCGGGCCGTGTGAAGTGTGATATGCCGATGGCACCAATCATCGATCGGCGAACGAGATTGGTGAGTGGGAACGGAACCACATACGAGGGGATGAAGACCCAGAGCCCAAGCGATATGCGATTGTGATCAAGGCGGACCCGATGGGGTTATAGGTGTGGCTCTATAAAATTTGAAGTCTAATAGGCAGTGTTTTGTCGGGTTTTTTGCTATTTTGATGTATTTTTGTATAACACCGAAATACAAAGGAGACCATGGTAGATGGGCGCTTGCAACTTGCGATAGAAATGCAACAATGGACCCAATAGGATTATAGGTCAAATTCAATATCATTTGAAGTCCAGCTTAGCGGAAATTCTCACTGTTTTGGTGTATTTCTCTGTGTAAACAGAGAAACGTATTCTCGGGGATTTCACGTGCACCAATGGTCCTTTTTGTTACAAATAGGTGGCCATGTTGATTCAAGTGTTTACAATGATTTTTTAAATGCTCAAGAAGGAGATGAAGGGATAGCGGTCGGGAGCCAGAGAGCCCGAAGAGGGAAGGAAAACACACAGGGCCGAGAGGCTTAAAAACCATTCTATGGCAGACAAAGAAGAAAAAGGGAGCGGAAGAGAAAGAAGAAGACAAAGAGCAAGAGGAAGTGGTTGTGTACTCTTCTAGACTTGAGGATTTCGAGTAAATCCTTGTTGTTTTTGTCACTATTGTGTTGAGACTCAGTTTGAGATCACATTTTTCATAATATGCTCTTGAAGACATAATATAGAGGTTAACAATGAAAGCTGGGCCAGGAGACATAGCTAGGAAGTTTGGTGAACTCCTTGGTTATTTACTATGTTAATGTGTTGAATTGTTATGTTTTCCAATTGTTAAATGTTTATATTATTTGCAATCTTTTCGATCCATTGCACTAAATAATATAGGCATTCCTACACATGAGTCTGTAATACCTTTTCTTCTTGATTTAGTATCCATTTCGGATCAAATGGTATTGGAGCATTTGGTTTTGGTTTTATTAAGGTTAGACAAGCTTGTGCTAGATTTTGAATGCTAACTAGATTAAAGCTCAGACTAGGAGAAGGAGAACTTGTTGAGGCTAATCGAGAGATTGGAAGAGTCTATTATCAGAGGAGAATGGCAAAATAAGCTCCATTTGGATCATAATCTCAATTTATAGAAAGTTTCAAGACACTCCAAGCCATGGTGGAAGAGATGTATCTGGAGTCTAAGAAGGGTCGAGGTAAAAGCACTTCAACACCCAAACTAGACAAAGGAGCAGAGGAATCTTTTCTAGTTTCCCCTCCAGAAGACAAAGGGAAAGGGGAAATGCCTCCTTCACCATCTCCTCCATCATCACCATCATCATCCTCGTCATCATCATCTTCTAGCCCTTCTAAGAATAAGAAGAAAACTTCCTTGATCAAATTAGATGTGAAGTTTGATTTGAGAATTTATGATGGAGAACTCAATGCAAAAAAGTTAGATAATTGGATAAGACAAATTGATGTATATTGCAGGGTACAGAATTTTGATTCAGAAAGGAAGAAGATTTAGTTGGCTAGCCTTCGACTTGGAGGAATTGCACTAGTATGGTGGGAAAAGACACAAGCTGATTTGCAAAAGCATGGTAAAATCATTTCTACCTGGAATCAATTTGTTCCTGCTATCAAAAATAAATTATATCCTTTAGCTTACATGCAGTAGGCAATGATGAGTTGGCAAACTCTTCATCAGTTGAAGGGTCAAAGTGTACAAATTTATACTCAGGAATTCAGAAAGAGAGCTTTAACTCTAGGTATATCATTAGACTCACCTGAGACTTTATTGAAGTATATAGGTGGTCTTCATAGCTATTTAAATCATATTATTCTCATGTTTAATCCCACTAGCTTAGATGATGCATCAGTTCAAGCCACACATCTAGAAGCTAGAGGTAAGAATGTAAACCCAGAGGTTGGGGGATCATCTAAATATTATGTAAGCAAGAGCAAGGAAAATAAGAAACTGAAATGGAAGGAGAGGAAAGAAAACACAGTAAAGAAGGATAAACCTTCATGCACTCATTGCAAGAAAGAAGGACATGATGAGGTACACTGCTGGTTTTTGCATCCAGAACTGAAACCTAATAAGTTTGGTGGAAATAAGAAAAAGAATGTTGTTGCTATTCAGTATGACTTGGGATCAGATTTAGGCGATGAAATAATAGTTACAACCACAGGTATTAAAGGTAAAGATTCTGAAGCATCCACAAGTATTTCTGCACAATCTGTTGATAATGAAAGTAATGAGAGGGAAAGAAATGAGCTTTTTCATATTAGAGTAATTTCCAAGCACAATAAGGTTGATACTTTATTTGATAGTGGATCACAAGTAAATTTGATTTCTGAAACAATTGTAAAGAAGTTGGGATTACAAACAAAAACTCATGAGAAGCCATATCCATTAGGTTGGGTGTGTGATAGAACAAATCTACAAGTAATGAGACAATGTAAACTTAGGTTTGCTATTGGATCAACATTTGTAGATGAGGTTGAGTTAGATATAGTTCCATTGGATATATGTGGTATTGTTTTGGGAAGTCCATATTTGTATGATAGGAAATCTATTTTCTATAAAGTTGAGAATAAGTATCAACTCACTAAAAATAGCATAGAATACATGAGCTCATAAACTCAAAGATAAATATTCTCTCATAAACTCAAGGCAGATGAAAAGAATTGTGAATTCAAGTAAGCAATTTCTACTAATGGTTCTAAAGGCAAAGGATCTTGAAAAATCCAATGCATTTGAGGTTGTGATTCTAAACAGAAAGTTGATTTAGTTAAATTTGTTTTAAAGTATGATGTTCTATTTCAAAAACCAAAAGGTCTGCCACCCAAGCGAGAAATAGTACATGATATTTATTTGCAACAAGATGCTCCATTACCTAACATTGGAATGTACAGGTTGTTAGATTTAGATAATGTGGAGATAAATAAGTAGGTACATGAGTTGCTTGATAAAGGGTTTATACGACCAAGCACATCACCATGTGGATCTCCAGTCATGCTAGTGAGAAAGAAAGATGGTTCGTGGAGAATGTGCATTGATTATAGAGCACTAAATAAAATAACGATCAATAATTGTTATCCTCTTCCTTGTATTGATGATTTATTAGATCAATTGAAAGAAGCAGTTTACTATTCTAAGTTAGACTTGTGAAGTGGTTATCATCAGGTCAAAGTTGCAGAACAAGATGCAAGGAAGACTACTTTCAAGACAAAGCAAGGACTTTATGAATGGTTGTTATGCCTTTTGGCTTAACTAATTCTCTTGCTACATTTATGAGAGTCATGAATGATGTATTCAGACCATTTATTGATGATTTTGTAATTGTTCATTTATATGACATTCTTGTTTTTAGTGAGACATGGGAAGATCATGTAAAGCATGTGAAGCAGACTTTAGATGTTTTAAAAAGACAAAATCTCTATGTAAAACCGTCAAAATGTGAATCTCGCAGAACATCTTTAAATTATTTGGGTTATATTGTATTGGGTGGTGAATTGAAGATAGATCCCTCTAAGGTTGAAGTTATTGTGAACTGGCCTAAACCCAAATCTGCTATAGAGGTTAGGAGCTTCCTAGGGGCAGTACAATATTGGAGAAAGTTTATTGCTAACTTTTCTTTGATTGCAGCTCCATTACATGCTTTAACATGATTGAAACATGTGTTTAAGTGGGGAGGCAAACAACAGAAAGCCTTCAACACCTTAAAAGATAAAATCAGTACAACAGTAGTACTAGCACTGCCAGATCTTCAACATCCGTTTGAGATTGAGACAGATGCCAGTGACTATGCCATGGGAGCAGTGCTGATGCAACACAGAAAACCCATATGCTATCATTCTGAGACATTTACTTCTGCAGTAGTTAATTATCCCACATACGCTAAAGAATTGTATGCATTAGTATGTAGTGTGAAAAAGTGGAAACATTTCCTAATGGGTAAAGAAACAATCATACATACAGATCATCAACCACTTCAATATTGGCACTCACAAACTAAATTGCAGCAATCAAGACATTATAGATGAATGGGTTTTCTACAACAATTTCATCTTGTCATAAGATATAAGAAGGGCATACATAATAAGGTTGCAGACATGTTATCAAGACCAATCATAAATACATCTACTATACTTAAGCATAACTCAGTAATGAATGAAAGTTACATTGAACAATATGCTCAAGATGTAGATTTTAAATATGTATATGCAACTTTAAGTCATGGCAAGCAAGTAGAAGAATTGGATGATTATGTAAAGGACCAACTCTTATATCATTTGGGAAATTTATGCATTCCACAAATTGAAAGAGTTAACATAATTTGAGAAGCAAATACTTCTCTCATATCAGGTTATTTTGGTGTAAGTAAAACAATTTCACAATTGCAAAGGTTCTGTTATTGGCCAAGAATGCATGAGACAGTTTCTAGATATATCAAAGGGTGTACTATGTGTGCTACAAGCAAGCCCAATAATTGGAAATTAGGCTTGTACACTCCACTTCCAATTCCTTCTCATCCTTGGGAAAGTGTTTCCATGGATTTTGTTGGGGGATTTCCAAAATATAGGAAAGGTCGTGATTATTTGTATGTTGTTGTGGATAGGTTCAGTAAAATGTGTATTTTAATACCATGTAACAAGCAGGTTATAGCTGAAAAAATAGCAAAGTTTTTCTTTCAGAATGTATGGGTTCATTTTGGGTTAGCCACTTCTATTGTATCTGATCAAGATTCTCAATTTGTTGGGAAGTTTTGGTCAAATCTATGGGAGTTGATGGACACCAGGTTGAAGAAGAGCACATCATTTCATCCACAAATAGATGGTCAGACAAAAGTGGTCAACAGGACAGTGATCTAGTTGCTCAGAGGCTACTGCAGCAAGCATCCCAAGCTTTGGGATGAGCATTTGTGTTATGTGCAACATGCTTACAACCGTGCCAAGCACTCTTCTACTCAGAGATCTCCTTTTGGGACTTGTTTTGGTTTTATACCCAAGTCTCCCTTGGATTTTGTATTTGGTAAATACATAGCAATTGATGGACACAGTGATGTGGACAAAGCAACCAAGTTCATTGAACAAATACAGGAAATTCACTAGGCAGTATAGGAACAGCTGGAAAGAAGTCAAGCCAAGTACAAGGCAAGACATGACAAGCATTGAGTTGAGCATAGTTTTCAAGTCGGTGATCAAGTGTGGTTGTACATCAGCAAAGACATAATGTAAAGTGAAGGTAAGAAGCTAAAACTAATAAGGTATGGACCTTTCAAGATACTTGATAATATTGGTGAAAATGCTTTTAGCCTTGATTTTCCATCTTATATGCAAATATATTCAGTCGTTAATGCAAAAAACTTGAGATTGTATGAACCTTCATTGATTGAAGATCCTGAAGAGCAAAGTCAATTGCCTTCTATTGGGGATTTGTTGCCTGAGTATTTTAATGAGTTACAGGAGGACACAGTTCTAGACAAGAAGGTAAGAACTACGCATCAAGGGGATGTTGAGTACCTGAGAGTGGGACTCAAAGGTTCAAATCCAAGCAAAGCACGATGGATAAAAATTAGATAGGTGAAGGAGCAGTACCCTCACTTGATTGATGCCTAAAACCAACTTTTGGTGGTCCAAAATATTTTCAGTGGGAAGGCGTGATCCAAAATGGATCTTGTATCAAACCTGTAAGTCTAAGTCTTCATATACATATACTATCGGAAAACACTATTGTAGAAGAAAAACACTAAGAATGGCGGAAAACAAAGCTAATTGAAGGTCTAACTACCATTGCATAGGAGCCGTCAGATCGGACCGATCAACGGTCCAGATCAAATCATCGGATCACTTCAGAGGGTTCGGAGATATCGCATCGGCGGAGTGTATCAGGGATGGCCTGAGGGGAAATGCGACTACGATCGGTGAAACAGCACAAACCGTTGATCGTGCATGCGGATCAATGGCTGTGATTACACCATCCAATCACAGGTTTCTAAGGGAAGGACTTACCAAAGGCCCAGAGACACAGCAATATACAACTGTGACTATTGCATCGCAATATCGCATCGCAGTATATCAAAGGGGTGATTCCAGATGGACTGCGGGTTGTGCGAAGTTCGATATGTCGATGGTGCCGATCGGCGATCGGCGAGTGGGATCAGAACCACATACAAGGGGATGAAGATCCATAGCCCAAGCTGTATGCGATTGTGATCAAGGCAGACCCGACGGGGTTATAGGTGCGGTTCTATAAAATTTTAAATCCGTTAGGCAGCGTTTTGTCGGGTTTTTCGTTATTTTAATATATTTTTTTATAACACCAAAATACAAAGGAGACCATGGCAGATGGGAACTTGCAACTTGTGATAGAAATGCAACAACGAACCCGATAGGGTTATAGGTTGGATTCAATATCATTTGAAGTCTGGCTTGGCAGAAATTCTCACTGTTTTGGTGTATTTCTTTGTGTAAACAAAGAAAAATATTCTCAAGGATTTCACCCACGCCAGTGGTCCTTTCCATTACAAACAGGTGGCCTTGCTGATTCAAGCATTTACAATGATTGTTTAAATGCTCAAGAAGGAGATGAAGGGACAATGGCTAGGAGCCAGAGAGCCTGAAGAGGGAAGGCAAATAGACAGGGTTGAGAGGCTTAAAAACCACTCTATGGCAAACAAAGAAAAAAAAGAAGGGAGAGGAAGAGAAAGCAGAAGATAGAGAGCAAGAGGAAGCGATTGTGTACTCTTGTAGACTTTAGGATTTCGAGTAAATCACTTTTGTTTTTGTCACTGTTGTGTTGAGACTCGGTTTGAGCTCACACTTGTAATAATATGCTCTTGAAGACATAATATAGAGTTCGACACTGAAAGTTGGACCAAGAGATGTAGCCAAGAAGTCTGGTGAACTCCTTGATTATTTATTGTGTTAATGTGTTGAATTGTTATGTTTTCCAATTGTTAAATGTCTGTATTATTCACAATATTTTCGATCCATTGCACTAAATAATATAGGCATTCCTGCACATGAGTCTGTAATACCTTTTCTTCTTGATTTAGTATCCATTTCAGATCACTTTGCTGGTAGTTTGACAATTTGATCCCCACCTGCTCTTTGTTCTCGTGGAGCTCCATGAGTTGATTTATCCTTCTAGTCAAGGTTCTTGGCTCTTCCTCGAATTCTTGTAGCAACTTAGCTACTAGCATTGCTAATTCGATCGGGAAGAGAACAACCTTGCCATATACTAGCTCAAAAGGTGATTTTCTAGTGGATCATTTAGGCATTACACAGTTAGCCTACAGAGAAAACTTCAATTGGGATTCCCAGTACCTTTTATTTTCAACGATGATCTTCATTATAACCCTCACCACGATTTTATTTGAAGACTCAGCCAAGCCATTCCCTTGAGCATAGTATGTAGTGGAGTTTCCAATAATGATATTGAATTTATGGAAGAAGTTGGTGAGCTTCGAATATTTGAAGACCTATGCATTATCAGTGATAATTTTGAAAGGACACCCAAAGAGGGATAATATATTCTCCTCCATGAATTTTATCACCACTAATTCATTAGCATTTTTAGCTAGGATAGCCTCTACCCACTTGGTGAAATAGTCAGTGGTTGTTAAAATCCATTTGTGTTGGCCACTGGACGGTGGGTTTATTTCTCCAATGAAGTCTAGTCCCCATTGTCTAAAAGGCTACTCTATGTGCATAGGAATCAGGGGAAGTGGAGTAAACTTCTGTATTTCAAAAAACAATTGGCATTCCTGGCATGACCTAACCTGGGAATAAACATCTCCAAACAGCATGGGCCAGTAGAAGCCTACCTTAAGGATTTTATGTGTTGTTGTCTCCCAACTGTAGTGTCCTCCACAGACTCCCCCATGGAAATCCTCAATCACTTCATGGGTTTCTCCCTCCACCAAACATAGTAGTAATACCCCCACCAGGTCCTTCCAGTAGAGCAGTCCATTGGATATAATGTATTTTTGTACCTGCAATTTTAGACTTCAGTATTTAGATCTATCCAATCCCAACATGCATCTTAGGAATAAGGGGCAATGAAAAATGTTCTTATACTTGGGCGATCCCTCATATTTGGCATAGATATTTTGCTCATCTATTTTAATTTCGCTCTGGTGATCCTCTAGTTTGCCTTCCTCTGTGATCAGGCTTATCCCTAGAGCTTGGCATTTTGATTCATATAAAATCTTGGCCAACCCCTGGCCTTTGATGAGCTTGGTAGGATTTATGTCTAGCTCATATTCTTGTATTTTATCTATCCACTTGCCCCTCTTTCATTTGTTGTCTCTGTGCATCAGGATGTCCTTGACTGCAGTCGTTGGGACGAACGTTGTGATTCCTGATTGCAGCACATACATACGGAATGACTTCAACGCCTTAACCAATGCATAGGCTTGTTTCTCCAGTATATTGTATTTCAGCTTAACATCCCTTAGGACTTGGATGAAAAAGAAATTGGTTTTCTCATAACCTTCTTTATTTTTCTGTAATAGCACAATAGCGATAGTATGTGGAGAGGCAAAAGAAAAGATGTGGAAAGGCACTGAATAGTCAGGGTTGACTGGCACTGGGGCCTCAACCAAAAATTCTTTGATTCTAGTGAAATAATCATGGGGGACAGAGCTCCACTTGAATTCATTCTCCTTCTTGAGCATGTTTGTAATACCTTTGACTATCTCAGCATAGTTGGGTATGAACCGCCTTAAGAAATTTATCCTCCCCAAAAAGGCTTGGACTTATTTCTTGTTTTTCGCAGGGGAATATGGCATATGCCTTTGACTCATTTAGGATCAATCTTTACTCCTTCCTGCGCTACTATGTTTCCAAGCATCTTTCCCTCACTGAGGGCGAGCTGATATTTTTTAGGATTCAGAGAGAGACTATACATTTTGCACTTCTCGAAGGTGAGATTTAAATGGAGGATATGCTCTTCATCAGTCTTAGAAAAGACTTTGATTTCGTCTAAGTAGACTAACACTAATTTGTCTTGCTCGCCTACAAAATCTATCTCCATAACTCTCTGAAATGGCATGCAGGCATAAATGAATGTTCTCCACGGGGTGTTGAAAGCATTATTTTTCTGGTCCTCAGGGTGGATTGCAACTTGGTTATATCTGGAGAATCCATCCATCATGGACATTATGGTTGCAGCCACTACCTTCTACAATATATTATCCATATTGGGTAGAGGGTAGTTATATTTTAAAGACACCCTATTTATATTATGAAAGTCTACACATAGCCTTATCTCTCCATTCTTTTTCTGGACAGAGACCAAATTGGCTACCCACTCAGAGTATCTTAAAGGTACTATGATCTTGGCCTGCAGCAGCTTCCTTACCTCCTTTTCAATGGAGGGGAGTAAGAGTGGATTTATCTGTCTGAGTTTTTGCTTGCATGGCTTTATCCCACTCTTCAATGGAATCTTATGCTAAATGATATTAGTATCAAATGATTTCAAATCATCATAAGACTAAGAAAATACATCTCTCTAAGTTTTGAATAGATTTAAATACCATTGTTTGTATTGAAAGGGTATTTCTTTGGACAACCTGATCGTCTGGGGTTCCTCCTCTGATCCGATGTTGTAGTATTCTACTTGCTCATCCTTCTCGAGGTCCATTTGTTTGAAGGCTATGTCATCTTTATTAAAAATCCTTTCTAGTGGAACAAGTCCATGAGGGATGGTGTTCCCTTTTAGTTGCAATTTTTTTTGCCCAGCCGTTGTATCTTTCCGCAAAGTGGATTCTTGTTCTGCTTCTTCTTCTTATTGATCGATGGTGGAGTGGGAAAACTCCCCAACGAATTCTATGAATCTTTTCACCTACTCACCATATTCGAATACCTTCTAGTGTTTGACATTATCAGGTATTGAAGGCATGTGTCTGACTTCTACCTCATATGTGAGGAGTGGATTTTGTGGGGGCCTAAAAGTGCTTGTAGCTACCGTAAGAGAGTTATCCATCCTGTTTTCCTCCCTGGCCAGAAATTGGATGTTAAATGCTAGGAATAAATTATCGATTAAGTCCCACACTTCATTTTGATACGTCCTCAGCCTAGGGTGTTTGGCCTGGAATTGATTTTTGATTTGCCTTACGACTAGTTCAGAATCTCCCTAGACTATTAGGCATTAAATATTCATATTTTTTGTCATTTTTAATCCAAGGGGTAGTGCCTCATACTCTACCACATTGTTGGTTGCCTCAAACTCCAGTTCAAAAGAGAGGGGTATCAGGCTGCCCTCCTGAGACACCAACAATATTCCAGCTCCATTCCCACCTTTTGAGTTTTCTCCCTCGAAGTATAATTTCCATATTTTATTTTCATTTGCTTACAAGTGCTCTAACTACCCTGTTAGGTGTACTGGTGTTTCCTCTTGGAAGGCCTCATCCTCTTCTAGGAACAGATAGGAGATGTCAATATCCTTCCCATGCATTGGGGAGTTTTCTGAGACTTTAGTTGGGGTCATGATTTTTACAAACCTGGATTCTCTGTCAACCTCCTTTGCTCACCTCCAAAAATGGGAATGGTGGCATAAGTCAGATCTAGCTTGATAGAGACACCCACCTTGGAACCCCAAGATCTCGATAAGAGCATTCCAAAATGAGGAGGTATATCAGCCACCACTATATCCATTACCACACTTTTCACCGGGATTTGAGCCAGGTTTACCACCAGATCCTTTATCATGCCTAAGCACTTGACTCTCTTGGAGTCAAATGAGTATAGGTCCTTGTATGTTCTAATGATCTCCAAACCCAGTTGTTCCATTACTAATAATGACATGAGGTTGTGTGAGGCCCTGAAATCCAACATGCAATTATGCAACAAAAGGTCATGGATCACCAAAGTCACATAGAAAGGCACAGTAGAAGGGTCCAACTCTTCCACATGTTGCCCAAAAACAATCATGGGCCTTTCCTCTTCAAGGTTCAAACTATCCTGGGTTGGTGCTGAGGTGACTAGATGCATGAATTGAGAGACTTGGGCTTTGTAATTAGGCTTCTTTAGAAGCTCAGTCAGAGGAACAATAATTTTTACCTTTTCAAGCTCCTTCTGGAGATTGAATGTGGGTTGGGCCTTTTTTGTATCTTTTGGCTATGTTCTTTCTCCCTTCCCATTGGTCGTTTTAGGTAGAACAAGTGCCTCCTTTTCTGTGTGCCCGTTAGGACCATTTCTTTCCTTATCTACAGAGACTCCTGCCTTAGGTGGGTTAGGATGGAGCTTACCTTTCCCTTTGTCTAGTGCTGGAGAAGCAACTTGGGGAGCATTTCCTTCTTCTTGCTCTGGTTCTCTTGACCTCTTCTTTGAAGATCTTATATTATACTTACGTTTGGGTTGTGTTTGCATGAACTCTACAAATTGTTTTCAATAACAATACATATCTTCCTCATCTAATGTTTCTTCTCTATCATGACTAGCCTCCTCGTGAGGCATATTCTCATGTTCTTCTTCAGCAAAAGCATAATATATATTTCCCTGCATCTCATGTGTATCCAATGAGTGTTCGTCGGGATCATATTCCAAGTATAAAAGATGAGGAATCTAATCAAGTTGTTCATTTCTTTCCCTTGGAAGTAGTTGCAGTGGAGGCCTTTTATATTGCGGGTTATAGCCTTGGTTATTGACTTGAGCCTTCTATCTAGAGAGGTTCTTGTTCTCAATTTCAAGCTTTCCAACCTTTTGTGATAAACTCTTGATGAGTTTGTCGATATCTTCCCACTTCAGGTCTAATGATTCTCTATCTTGACTAGAGGAGGATGCCTCTTCTTTTCCTCTTTTGGGTTCAGTAGGTTCTTGCTTTACCCTTGACTTCCCTATTGAGGCCAGATTTTCTTCTACTTCGAGAGCATTGATCTGAAGTTGGTCCAAAGTGAGAGACTTCCTTTCTCTCATGGTAAAACCAACTTTGGACTCAAAGGCCCCCAAGAAAACCACACGAGCCATAGTTGGAGGAGGATTTATGTTAGCTGGCAGGTTATTGTACTACTTATTGAATCTTTTGATAAATTCTAAAGTATCCTCCTTCGGTCTTTTTCTTATGGCATTAAACTCAGTGAGGAGGTACTCATGATTCCTCCTTTCTCCCCACTTTTGGGTGAAATCATTTTCCAGCTCCTCCCAAGTAGTGATATAGGCATTTGGTAGGCCTTTGAACCACTTTATGGCTTCTTCATCAAGACTTTGTACAAAAAGTCTCATGACCACATCCAGTTGTTCCACATTCAGGTTCTCAACAAAGGCACATAAGGTTTCTATGTGTCTCTATGATGTGTTGTCATCTTCCCCATTGAATCTAGGCAGAAGCTTTAGGTAATATTGGGGCATGAAACTTAAGGGTTGAGGTAGATCAAGAGGTGCATACTTGTTTAACAAAAATCCTAGAAGAGCCATTTGGATTAGTGGAGGGGGATTAAAATTTTCTTGAGGAATTGGGGTTAAGACCACAGTGTTTGGAGAGGAAAGAGGGTATTTGAGGCCCTTAGGAGTAACTCTTGAATAATGAGCAGAAGGAGGCTGACAACTAGATGGTGAAACTTCAAAGGCTGGCGAGATGGTAGCACAGCCAGGGTGAGTTTCCTCTTTCCATATTTTCTTGGAAATTATTTTTTCAGGGTCAGATACAAATGGGGCTTTCTGCTAGGATGTATTTGAGCGAGTATCAGGCCTTTTAAAATCCAGGGTTATGAATGCTAATGAGGGGGGTGTGGAGTCGCCAAGGTGATATGAATGCAACCATAACAAACTTCGCTCACCTACACGAAGGGTGCTCAATTTGTAGTATCCCGAGGGAAAAATCCTTCAATAAGATCCCCCACAACAGTGCCAAAAGATGTTGTAGCTCCCATAGACAACCTTGGATAGCTTACAAGACCAGTGCCTGGGCACATCTAGATTTGTGTGTCTCAAATGATTTACAGGAAACTGGAGACATCACTTCTATGCTATAGATACATATATTTCTAGGAAATGGGTTGGTTCATTTATCCAAAGAAATAATACATGGAATTCTGGTACTTCTTCACCGGTGCAAATCTCATAAATATGCATAAAAATAGTGGATGTCGAGTAGTCCAAGGGCTTACAACTTAATAAGATTTTGCAGAGCAGTTAAGAGAGGACAAAGAGAAGGAGAAACTCATCACATAGAGCATAAGGCTTCAAGACTTCTACACTTAACACATAGAGCTTGAGGCATTAAGGATTTCTATAATTATATGAGTTACGAGAAGAAATAATGGATGAAGGAGGGACTAAATGCTATGATTCACGTGTTGCATATTTAAAGATATGATTCCAATATTCCACACAGGTATATGCATCAACAATATTGAGACAAGTGAATCTGTGATATAATTACATGCACTTGCATTCACATATCAATACAAATAAATCTATGAGGAAGCTTGAAATATTTCTAGCAGTTATAATTGCATGAATACAGAGAATAAATATGAACACAAAATGGGTTTCAACAGAGGGAACACATATTGTAATTCTTGAAGAGGAAATCACCACCATTCCCTTGATATTCTGGAAAATCTTTGTTATAAAGAGATATAGTCTGAAAATAGCATCTAGTGTTTTCTATAGAATTTCTGAACTTTTTCTAAGTCTTTCTTTCCCCTATTTATCTAGAGAGGGGAGCAAGAACATTCATTACAACAAAATATTTCTAGTCTAGACTCAGTTGTCGAGTCGACTAGCTGTCTCATTCATAAATGGCTCTGTGGACCAAAATATTACAGAATTAAATTCCTCAGGAAAGGAGGCACGTTATAGTAAAGCAAATAAATAACCCTAATATGAAAAATATACAAAAATCTCCTTGCCCATCTTGTGATTGTCTCTGTTGCAGGAGTTTTTCTACTTAAGGCATCGCTTTCTGCACTGATTCACCAACCTCTATCTTTTCTACCTTTATTTCATTCAGCATTGGCTCCCGGACCCATGTCACAGTGGGCTTCTTCTGGATCAGCCCATCATGTGCTTTAAATGCACCACCTATTATTTTTAAAACCATAGCTACTGATCCATCACACCCTTTAAACCTTTGTAACAACAAAGTATCTCAGCCGGTGACTTTTTACCTCTAAAACGGGTGAAATGGGCATTTTCTGGTTTCCCCCTTAATCCCCCTTTATTATAGCCCTGTGTGTGACTTTCCTCATATGACCGAGGGCTGGAACCAGGGGCATAGCCCTTTGGGCACTAAGGCTATCAACAACTATGTGGGGGCCTTTTCCTTTTATAACTTGAATCACCCACAGTGACACCTTTTTACCACATCGGCTGAAATCTGGACGCAAAATATTTATCAAATAGAACCTATGAAACATCGCATCCGGGGGCCTTTTTCTTTGTTACTCGGAATACCTCATCCCAACGTTGAATGTACTTTTCCTTTTCTCCCCAAGGCATCTGCGATTGCCGATATGCGGGATGATGTCATCGTTACCATGTGTCACCTTGTGAGTGGTGACATGTGTCACTAGGAAATGTGCCTATAGGACCCCCTAAAACATCAAAACCGCTTGACACGTGTCCTTTGTACTGCCACATCATTGATGACATCAGCTGCCATGTCATCCATTAGGACTAATCATATTGCGCCACATGGCCACTAGGAAGGGAGAGAAAAAGGCCTTCCCAGCCCTGTTTTCACATGCATTTCCTTTGCTAATGAATATTGACCCTCCCTGGTGATGTCACACCATATTGGCGATTCTCCCCCTAGGAATTCCTTAAGGATGACCCATCAGGTATTTCGAGGGCCATGTGGGACTGTTGTTATTGCGGGACTGTGGGGTCATCGAGATGAGGGATGCGGGATGTGGGATTGTGGGGTCACTGATATGTGATCTGTGGGATGTGGGACCTACGGGATCTGGGATTGCGAGGTGCAGGATTTCCCATTTATGATATTCATACCCTCATACCGCCATGTGGAGGAGAGAGAAAGAGGTGGCCCGGCCCTATTTTTTCATGAAATTTCCTTGTATTTGGTTTTCGGCCTTTCCCGGAACTTTTATACTGTATCATATAATGGGCCCCCACATGGTCTTTAGAGTGGAAACCATTTGCTCCACTGATATGCCAATGCACCGATCACTGATATGTCGATATGTCGATGCGTTGATGCCACGTGGAGGAGAGAGAAAGGGGGTGGCTCAGCCTTGGTTTTGTTATGAATTTCCTTTGTTAACTCTTTTCGGCATCCCCCAACGATTTTACACTACATCGCATAATCGTGCCTCGGTAAGGTTTTTAGAGTGGTAGCCCTTTGCTCCGCTGGTATACTGATAATGCGGGATTTCGGGATGCGAGATTGCCCCTCACATCGCTGGTAAGGCTATATTGCAGGGCTGCCGATATATGGGATTGTAATGTGTGGGGATTATTGTGGTCAGGGCCCCCGATATGTAATATTTTCCCTCATACTTAGTCAGTGTCTTGGTTTTCAAGGCTTTCCAAGTGTGATCTTCAACATGCTCTAACTTTCGATCCTTAAGTCCATTCTTGTACTTCTATATACCATTGGAAATCTCTTTATGAGAACTAGGGAATGGAGAAGGTATAATTAAGCTCTAAGATCTTCTATGGCCTGGGAAAGTGGCCCCAAATTTCACTTCTCTTGGGAAACCTTGACCAATTTAAACCCACAATGTAGTGAGTGACAACAGAGAAGATGTATGGTTTTCATTTTAACTAGAGGTCAATTCATTTTAGTTTTTATGAAAAGGATTGTTAGAACATTAGATGAATACTTTTTCTTTTAGAGATTAATTTTTTTTTGCAATAGATTAGTTAATTTTTTCTTAATTCAATAAGACAATGTAAATTTTCTTTAGTTTCATTTTACAAGTGTAAAGAGCATTTTTTATTTCATTAGAAAGGAGTGAGCAGGGATGTAATTGAGATTGAATATGTTAATTTCAATTTATTTAAAGAATAAAATAGGAACATAGTACATCCTTAGAAATAATTTTCAATAACTCAACCATACACATTAATAATATGAAGGCTTCTAGCATATTTAGTGCACTTTCACTTCACAAGTTTACCAACTTTGGTTGATAATTTATGTAACAATTTAAGACAATTAAATTGACAAACATAGATCTTGTAGATAGGACAAAAGGATGACATGTACCAACATGTTAAGCACGGGTTACAGCAGCAGAGTATAGGTGATTAGGATGTGGATTATCATCTCATGGTAGATGGCTTGGTGAGATTTAGGGATAGTATCTATGTGCCAGACAACGATGAGATCAATAAGCTTATCTTGAGGGAATTTCATGTTAAGCCATGTTCAGGTCACCCAAGATATCACAAGACATTGACAACTATGAAGAAGTTATACTATTGTCCAAATCTAAAGAAAGAGGTATTTGAGTTCGTCGCAAGGCATTTGGATTGTCAACAAGTAAAATAAAAGTGCAAGCATCCAGGTGGTTTAGAACAATTGATTCCAATTCTGGAGTGGAAATTGGAGGTCATTTCCATGGATGTCATTATAGGTTTGTCAAAGACATCTAGACGACATGATTCTAGCATGGTTGTGGTTGACAAATTGACAAAGGTAGCTCACTTCATTCCAATGAAGTCTACTAATTCATCTAGTGAGGTAGTTCAAGTATTCATCGGGGAGATAGTTAGATTGTATCATGTTCCTAAGAAGGTTGTATCCAATAGAGATGCCAAGTTCACTTCCAGGTTTTGGAGGGATTTTTTTTTAGGTTTGGGGACATTGTTGGCTTTTAGTACAACCTATCATCTGTAGACAGATGGATAGACAAAGAGGGTTAACATGATTCTGGAGGATATGTTGAGGATGTATGTTATGCATTAGCAGAGGAGGTGGGAGGAGTATCTTCCAGTAGAGTTTGCATACAATAATGGGTATCAGGAATCCTTGAGGATGAGTCTGTTTGAGTCACTTTATGGGCAGATTTGTAAAGCTCCTAGCAGCTAGAATGATCTAATGAACATGGTATTGATTAGACTGGACATGTTGGCAGAAATGGAATGGGAGATGCAAGTTATCAAGAAGAATCTAAAGGAAACACATGACAAGTAGAAGAGTTATGCAGATCAACACATGGTATTTAAGGAGTTTCATATTTTGGAGAATATGTACTTGCGCATCAATCCCAAGAAGATCTTCTTGAGGATTGGATCATGTTCCAAGTTGGAACCTCAGTATTGCGAGCCTTTTGAGATCCTTGATAGGATTGTACTAGTGGCCTACAGACTTGCATTGTTGCCAATGGTGAAAGTACATGATGTTTTCCATATTTCATTGCTTAAGAGATATGTGAAGGATGTTGATCATGTGACTGATTGGTATGTATTGCAGGTGGATCCAGAAGGAAAATTCTAGTTGGAACCTCAGTGAATATTGCAGTGGAAAAAACTCATGCTCTGGAACCGAGCAATAGAGCAAGTTAAAGTGCAGTGGAAGCACTTTGGGCTCGATGAAGCTACATGGGAGATGGCTGATCAGATGTGGGATTTATATCCTTCATTTTTTGTTGGTTGAGGCAAATGGGTTTTGGTATATGTACAAATTTATGTATGGTTGTTATTGTAAATACTGCAATGAGTTGGGTTACAAAGCTCCAATAAGCGGTATGTTTTTTATGTTGTCATATTTTTCATGTTGGTTTTTCTTTTTAGCTTTTTTTTCATTGTAAATATTGTGTCAAGCTAAGTTATAAAGCTCCATGGACAGTATGTTTTTGTTTTCAATGGTCTTGTCGGTCATAGGTGTCATAGAACACTAAGGATGGTGATCCCCCAAGGGGGAGGGGTTTGTAACAACCTTGGGTTAAAATTTAATGTAATAAATTTAGTAAAGGAAAAATAAGGCCAAGGTCATGGGACACATATTCCAAGATGAATGTTAGGTAAAACATCCTAGTGGGTGTCACTTTTGGTTTATTATGGCTAAGGAAATTGGCAAAGGAAAAGAAGCATTAATTGGCATTTATTTATGAGAATAAAGGAAAATAGGAGAAAAGGGAGATCAAAGGTCACATATTTGCATGAGAGGAAAATTGAAGGAAAATAGAGAAAAATGAAGAAAATACAGGCCTCAATGATAAAAAGGCTTCTCAGGACCAGTTCACAATTTTTGCTGGTTTAGCTTTTGTTAGTTCAGTTTTGGAGTTCTCTCTATTCTTTCATACTTTTGCACACTTAAAGAATTCTTGAAGCACTCTAGCATTGGAGAAATGAAATAAAAGGAAGGACAAGGAAAGCAAAGGAAAAGCAAGGAAGGTTGGATCAAGAAGCTTCAACAGGTGGATTTTGCAAGTAACAAGTTGCACGTGTGATTTCCTAGCTAAAGTGTGAATGCATGGTACATGCATTTGTTTACCTGGTTCATTTTCTATCATTGGCACGGGTTTTTACTATTTTGACAATGATTTCAGCCTTTCCTTTCCATTTTTGGATAGCCATGGTGTCATGGGATTCTTTTCTGATAAGCTTTTGATTTCACGAAGGTTTTGGAACCGGGTGAGGTGGTCTCAGGAAAATTCCCAAGGGTTGGGGGTGGCGGTGGTTTAATCTCCAGGAATCCCTCAAGAAGTAGCTGGAGACAAGAAAATTCCTCAAGGTAATGATGAAGAAACTCTGATGCATCCAAGCTTGTTTTAGGAATTATGATCTCTTGACTGGTTTTGGTGGGATCATGGTAGCATGAGGGTGGAGGTGGTTTAATATTTTGGAAGCCTTGGTTGTTTATGTCTTGGTATCCCACATTAATGCTTGGAATATGGAATGGGGGTGATTGGCTGAAAGAAATATTTGGTTGAGCCCAATCTATGGTCGGGTGGTATGTGGAAGTCCCTGACTTGGTTGGATTTCGCATAAATTAATAGGAGCTACTTTCCTATTGTAATCTATGAGAACTTTCACTTGTTATTATGGTGATTTGATGGCCATTATGTCATGGTTACTAGTCTGGTTATAAGCATGGATTTGCAACATAGTGTAGCTATGTATTGTTCAGGATTTGATAAGTATTTGATGGTTAATTAATGTTGGCATTATGTTTCTGGTATGGTTATATGTTACAGATGTTGTACTTGATGGCAACACCCATGGCATGGCTCTTAATATGATGAGAATTAAGAAGTACGCAGGAGAAAAGTTCACGGAATTTTATGCAGAGAAAAGTTTATTTCAGTTTATTTCTTGCCTTTGGTCCATGGTAGTTAGTCCTTGGAATTTGAACCTATGGAGAAAAGTTTATTTCATGGGGGAAAACTTACCTTTGGTCCATGGTAGTTAGTCCTTGCAATTTTGACCTATGGTTTTTGGACCATGGCATCTCGACAGACGTGTTGATCCCTAGTATTGAGTTGATGGTATTGGTTTGTTATGGTTTTGGCCCATGGTATTGTTTTATTTTATTATTATTATTGAGCCCCATGATCCATGATTTGAGGAAGAGCTTGCCTATATAAAGCAAAGGAGATCATTTGGCTTGGGTATGCTTTTGGGTTGAATATCTTAAGATCTGAAATATTGGGTTATTGTTTCAAAAGCTCGATCTATATGAAAATGAAGTGGAAAGCAAATCTGTGAAGGGTGATCTCTCGAGCGCTGTAGCTGCGGAAGTGCTGAGGCGCCACAGAAGGCGCAGTGCGGAGACGCCACAGAGGCGCCACAGAAGGCGCAGTGCGGAGACGCCACAGAGGCGCCACAGAAGGCGCAGTGCGGAGGCGCCATAGAAGGCGCAGTGCGGAGACGCCACAGAGGCACCACAGAAGGCGCAGTGCGGAGACACCACAGAAGGCGCAATGCGGAGGCGCCACAAAAGGCGCAGTGCGGAGACGCCACAGAAGGCGCAGTGCAGAGACACCACAGAGGCGCCACAGAAGGCGCAGTGCGGAGATGCCACAGAGGTGACACAGAAGGCGCAGTGCGGAGGCGCCACAGGAGACGCCACAGAAGGCGCAGTGCGGAGACGCCACAGAGGCACCACAGAAGGCGCAGTGCGAAGACGCCACACAGGCGCCACAGAAGGCGTAGTGCGGAGATGCCACAGAGGTACCATAGAAGGCGCAGTTGTGGAGGTGTGTGGCGCCACGGAACGTGCAGCTGCAGAGGTGCTCGGCGCCACAGAAGGCACAGCTGCGAAGGTGCGTGGCGCCACAGAAGGTGAAGTGTGTAGCGACGCAGGCAAGAGAAAAGGAAATTGCGTATCTGTCTTAAGATCTTTTGTTGACTGATTTTTTTGTTAATAAGGTGTTCTGGGTTTAGTTTACTGTTATTGTGGATCTGGTTATCTGGGTGACTTACTGGTACTTGATGATCATTTGATGTTTATGGATCCAGTTTGAAAATTTATGAAAAGTGGTCCTTGAAAGAAAAGAAGTAGGGGGTTGTAGCTCCCTTCCAGGAGAGACTGGAAAACGAGAGAGAGTTGTAGCTCTCTGCAGGTTGCAGCCTGCGTACTGGTAAAGGACTGCACCAGTACAAGTCCATTGTAAAAGGAGTTTCTAATTTGAAAGAAGATAGAGACATATTGCAGCAGGTGGTTTTCACCCACATTGGGTTTCCACCTTATATCTGGTGTTCTTTGATGTGAATGTCTGTTTTTCTTGCTCATTATTTTATGGTACTGATATGAAAAAATAATTCAAAGTGTAAATAAGGAAGATTTGTTAAAAGAACTAGATAATACTGATTCACCCCCCCCTCTCAATATTATTTTCAACATAAGCGCACTGGAAGATAAGACTGTGACAATCGGATTAGATTGGTTTGGTCCATTGGTGTAAATGGACAATGCTAGTATAGTCATGAGAAAGGTAACCAAAAAAGTTAAAGTAAATGAATTTGAGACGTCAGATGCCTTGGCTATGTTGGTATTGTTCTCAATATTGTGCATGAATAAAGGAATTTCTCTTAACCTTGACCTTGATATCTGGTAATTATTTTGTGATCATGATTATGTCGTTGTTTATATATGTATATATGTATGTATGTATGTCATATTTGACAGGGTAATCATGAATCATGATTATTTTATGTTAATGTTTATATGTACATATGTATCTATGTATGGCGTTGACTGACGAGATCATTATTATTTTATGGTGTATGTATATGTACATGTATCTATGTCACTGTTTGACAGGGTCATCAAGAATCATTCTTGTGGAGGAATGATTGCTTATGCACATGAATGGCATGAAGAGGTTCCTAGTATCATGAAGAATCAAGTGGAAGAGTAGGCATGACAAATATATGAGGTCAGTGTCATGTGAATATGAATTTATATGCTTGTATTATGCCTATGTTTATGTTATGACATGTAACTCTGAAGGATACACCAACAAAATGAAGCATGTATATGTTGTACATGTTGCATCTATGACGTGTGCACATGTGATGTTGTGTATATATAGTGTGTGTACATGTTGTTCATGTAGTGTTGGTACAGGATGGTATAGATAGTGTTGTATGAATGTTGCATATTCAATATTAGGTATAGATGGTGCTATATACATGTTGGATATATGGTATTATGTGCATGATGGATATGTGGTGTTGTCTGCATATGGTGTTGTGTGCATGTTGGATATGCAGTGATGTGTATAGATGATGCTATGTATATGTTGGATATGCAATGCTATGTAAAAGTGGTGTTGTGTGCATGTTATACATGTGGTGCTATGTACATATGGTGTGGTTTGTATGATTGTATAAGTGGCGTTGTGTGCATGTGGTGTTGTGTACATGTTGTACAAGTGGCATTGTTTCCAAGTGGTGTTATATACATGTCGTGCATATAGTGTTGTGTACATGTGGTGTTGCGTACACGTTGTGCATGTGGTACTGTGTACACGTGGTATTATGTACACATAGTACATGTGGTGCAGTGTACATATAGTGTTGTATACACATTGTGCAGGTGGTGTCGTGTACATGTGATGTTGTGCACATGTTGTCCAAGTGGTTGCAGTGTACAGATGGTATTGTGTACATGTGGTACATATGGCACTAGTGTACGTGTGGTATTGTGTGTATGTTGTACATGTGTTGTGTATGTGCACTGTGTAGTCATGGTCCTGTGACATGTGTATTCATTGTGTTGTACTCTCTGTGGGAACATGTATTGTGTGGCATTGTAGATAGGGTATAGATGTATGAGTTGTGTCTTATATCAAATGTATGCGTATGCATTTTGTGGTGTTGCATGTTGTGTGTGGATGCATGTCTTCTGATGTACATTCTGGATGTATACATGTTGTTATGTGTTGTACATTGGACATAGGAGTGTGTATTGTATTGTGTTGTACACCAGACGTAGGAGTATGTACTGCGTTGTGACGTACACTGGGTGTAGGTGTATGTGTTGTATGTTAGGTATAGGTGCATGCGTTGTATGGTTTTGTATGATGTGTGTGGTTGTATGTGTGTGATGTACACTATGTGTATGTTCACCTGGTGGAGGAGAAGGCACTAGGTGTTTGCTGGGTGTGGTAACCGATCTGATGTGTGTACAAAAGAACAAAGGCAGAAGTAAAGATCAATTAAGGATAAGTATCGGTATATTATTTCAATTTTACTATGCTTGTGATTTATGATTCTAATATATGATGACTATATGTGATCTATGGTTCTGGTTTATGATTGTTACATGTGATTTATGATGTTGATCTATGATGGTTCTGTTTTGAGATAACCATATGTGATATGTTTATACACAATGTTTCGATCAAACAATTAGTTTGACTTGTTGTGACAGCAAGTAAACAGGATTGAAAATGTACCTTATTGACAAGCTATCAATGAGGTGTGATTTCAAGTTATTTCAATTTATTTTGAATCTAATGGAAGTTATGGGCTTGGTACAGGAAGCATGGAAATGCCTAGTTGGGTGGTTAAAATAAATTGCGGGAACTAGAAGCAACAACAAAAGAAATTATAACATGCAGCAGCATGTTGGTAAAGTATTTAGGAGCAGGGCCATTGTGGGACACTAGTACCCAATAGTGTCCATTGATTTCCATGAGCATGATATGATTGGTATGATGTGTTGGGGCAGGGATATGCCTTGGTTTTATATCTTTCGATGCAAGGAAGCCTTGCTAAGGGATGGACTGCCCGAGATGGGGGTGCCAACAGAACTTGGAAGGTGAGTGATTGCATGGAAGGGTTAACCAGAGTGCATGAAGGACTGTGTAGCAAAGAAGGGAAGGTCGGGGATGGATTTGTTTTGGTCACTATCATTTCCAGATGGAATTAGATGCACATTGGGAGTGTGCCCTGGAACAATAAGCAGGTAACTTTTCGCTGAGAGGACAAGTGACGCAAGATTATAGCCCTGGACATTGGATGCAGATTTGACTTTGTAGTGCATTTTGGACTTCCTAGGAAGGAGGTGAATCCTGGTATTACTTTGAGGGTTGAGGTGTGAGCCTATGGATTCCCTTGTTTATTGATACAAACATCATATCCTTTATCTGTTGATTAAGCAAATGTGTATATGTTTATAAGTGTATATCATTGTAAATACCGTAATGAGCTGATTTATAAAGCTCCAATATGCGGTATAATTTTTATATGGTCATGTTTTCATGATGTTTTGCCTTTGAGCGGGTCATTCATTATAAATAATGCAACGAGCTGTGTTATAAATCTCCATGGAAAACATGTTTTGTTTTTAGCAATAATGTTGGTTATATGTGTCATTGAACACCGAGGACGGTGTTCCCCCAAGGGGGAGGATTTTGTAACAACCATGGTGAAAATTCCATGTAAAAATATATAAATACCATGGATGATGGGACACATATTCCAAGCTGAATGGTGGGCAGGACATCCTAGTGGGTGTTCATTTGGTTGTTTATGGTTAAGAAAATTGGCAAAGGCAATGGCTAAGGCATTAAAGAGGAAAAAAGGTATTTTGGCACATTTATTTATGAAAATAATGGATATTAGGGGGAAAAGGAGGTGGAAGGTCACAAGTTGCATGTGAGGAGGAAATTGAAGAAAATAGAGGCCTTATACATAAAAAGGCTTCTAAGGATCAGTTGGAAAGCTTCTTCCTTTCAAAGTGAACCTTTTTTGAGTTTATTTTTGGAGCTCTCTCATTATTCTCTCTCTCTCTCATACTCTTTACTCTTGGATACTTAGAGTTTTCTTGGAGCACTCTTGGAGGGTGTGGCATACTTGGATTCTTGGAGCAAGAAGGCAAAGGAAGAGTAGTAAAGCACAAGAAGGCATCGGCATCAGCAGCTACATCAGATTCACTTGCAGGTATTGATTTGCATGTATGATTTCTTCACTAGTTTTGGGCATGCATGGCGTATTCTTGTGGTTTATTGGTTTTGATTTGTCATTGGCGTGGAGGATTTCCTTGATTGGCAGTGGATTTCCTAGCCTTGCCATCTTTGGGATAGACATGGTGATTGTGGATCTACTTTCATTGTTTTGTTTTGCTCTGTTCTCATGTTTCCTTAGCTTGGGCTGAGTTATTAGTCTTGGAAGCCCTGGTTCAACAAATGCTCTGGAAGCCCTATAATAGCTTGGGTTGAGTTACTAGTCCTAGAAGCCATGGTTGGACAAATTCTCTAGAAGCCCTTGGTGAGTTGAGTTACTAGTCCTAAAAGCCTTGGTTGGGCAAACGTTCTAGAAGCCTTGTATAAGCTATAGGTTGAGTTACTAGTTCTGGAAGCCTTGGTTGGACAAACGCTCTGGAAGCCCTGGAAGGCTTGGATGGAGACCAATATGATGATGGTTTTTTTTGGTGATGTTTGACCATAAGGTGGAATCATTGTTTGATGGGTTGAAGTGGATGGCCTCTGGAAGCCCTAGATGAGTTTTGATTGACGTGTTCTATGAGATCCCAGATGCATGCCTGGAATATGGCACAAGGGTGAACGATTGAAGAGAGATTTGGTTTAACCATTCTACGGTTGGGTGGAACGTGTTAGTCCCATCTCTGGTTGGTTCATTGCATTCATTAGTGAGAAATCCATTCCCTTGATTTTCATGTTTAAAGGTAATGATGTGTTTATGTATTTGATGGTTGATATGTTTATTGTATTCTTGTTCCTATTATGATGGTTATATTCACATTTTATGATAGCATCTATGTATGGCTCTCAACATGTTTTTACCATAATGCGTCCATGACTTAATAGAGGATAATGCAACAAGTGGCATGAGGAGCAATGGTTCATAGTGATTCTCAGATAAGTATGAGATCCCTACACTTAATTCTATTGTTTACACCTATAGATTACATATCGATGATATGTTTGACGAAACATATATCATGACTAATGGGGTTCTGGTTATGATCTTGTTCAGTTTATTTCTTTTTCGATTCCATTTCCTTAAATTCACTAAGGAGGTTGAATCTTACCCATAGTTTCCTCTTGTCGCATATTTACCCCGGTTGGTCAATTTCTTGGGTAGATATGGGTGGAGGGTGTTACAAATTTGCAACTAGTCCTTGACAAGCATCACCAAGTATTGGAGACACCAAATAGTTTACCCCCTTCTCAAGAAGAGTAGGACCATGGAATTCCCATAATTCCAAGAAGTTAACCACGAAATGCACATCCTTATCAACAACCTTTTGCACAAAATAATGAGATATAAAAGGTAATTCAAGAAGTGTTGAAGGCAAAGTTCATATGTCCTGGTACAATCCCTTACTCTCCAGCAATGGTCATGGTATTAAACAAAACAAGAACTTGGAACACGAACCCTGATTTTAGGGATCTAAATAAGTTGACAATAAAGAAAAAATTCCCCACCCAAATTATTGATGATATCTTGGATGAACTTCATGGAGAATTGTTTTCACCAAGTTTGATCTACATTTAGTAAGACAACATTCGAAATGCATGAAGTTCATTATGAGTTTCTAGTGATGCTTATGATTCTTTGTAATATTTTGTCTACCTGCCAGAGTTTCATGAACAAGACTTCCAAACCATTCCTATATAACTTTATGTTGGTCTTATTTGATGATATATTGATATGCAATAAAGCAAGGGAATCCCACATATATATAATGTTGATAATTCTTTGCAACTTTCAAGAGAGAACCAATTATTCATGAAGTACTCCAAATGTGATTTTAGGGATCCTAAGGTTGAATATTTAAGTTACATTGTACGTCAAGAGGAAGTACAAGTGATCCCAAGAAAGTGGTGGTTATCTAAGATTTTCCCCATCTCAAAACACTTAATATATTGAGGGGACTCTTAGGACTTAAAAGTTCCTACAAGAAAATTGTGAAAATTTATGACAAAATTATAGCTCCCCCTGTTAGAAAAGACAAAAGGCAAAAATATTTTATTTATATAGATAATTACTTGTGATATTCTTATGCTTTTCTTATGTTCCTCTTTATATTTTAGTTCATCAAGCAATTACCAAAATAATAGCACAAAGATCACAGACATCAGATGTAGGTGCACAGCCAAGGAAAAGCCCCTATCTAGGGGAAAACCCAGTCAACGACACTTCCTTAATAATTTCACAAGATGATCCAAGACTCTTGACCTAGACACAGAATTCCTTCACACCAAGTCATCCCTTTCTTCTTTATGTAGATGATAACCCTTTCAGCAATAACTTCGGCCTAGCAACAACAGAACTCTGATATAGCAGAACTTCAACCCATTAGTGGCCCAACAACAACTTCATCCCAACAGTTAGCCCAACAAAAAATTTCACCCAACAGTTAGCCCATAAAAAACTTCGACCCAGCAGTTAGCCCAACAAAATTTTGACCCAATAGTATATTCGCCCTTCCAGCAAATAGCCCAGTAAATCCACATGAGTGAGAGAGACCACCCCATAAACTTCAATCTTTCTTCTTGCAGAAACTTCACACTTTTTTTGCCTTCTTCACTTGGATATCGAACTTGTGTGTGTGGGTGTTCTGAATGATATCAAACTACTTGTATATATACCCTTTTGGTGAGGTCGAATTACCCTATTTGAGGCTGACTTGATCTCCTTGAGGTCGACCTAGTGTGGAGGTGACAAATGACTTATTTTACTTAATAATAAATCTTTTTACATGATACAAAAGCCCAAGAAGGGTCTCTTTAAATGGAAATTGACTCTAATGACTCAATATAAATCCTTGAAGTCCTCAATGGGGACTTTGACCTCAAATATGATGACCCAAGCATGAAACCCATGCTTTAATAAGTCATATTATTAATAAAAATAAAATTATTTTTCTTTCTTTTGATAAATACATTTCATTATGACTCAAATACAATTATGAAGATCGAACCTAGTTACATTCTTCAACACTCTCTCTTAACAAGGGATGTATTCATACATACATATGCAAGTACATGTAATATCTCAAAACGCAAGAACCATGAAGAGTTTAGGCTCTTACGGTTCCATGGACTAGAATCCTAACCAGGGCAATCTATTCGGGTGGGACTAAGATGGACTAAAGCTTTCAGCCTCTCTAGGTACTAGTATGATTTCTTGTTAACCATCAACCCAGGGAACTAGGTGCATAATGCAAGGTCAGAGCTCTATGACCAACACCACCCTCCCTACTATTTTGGGAACTAGACCAACACATATGCTGACTAGATGTCCTCCCTATCATTTTATGCACACAATTCGTCATAAACATCAAATATCTCTAACCTCAATAATTATTTTCAAAAACTTCAAGAGATTTACCTAAACAGTCACAATCCCAATCAGTGACAACTTTTCAAATACTCATGAGTAAACACAAACCTTCAAGGTCTTCTGACATCCAGATGATGCTTCACAATTTATCTTGGTAGGACGTAGAGCCTTCCCAAACAAATATTGACAACAGTTTCCTCAATCATTGAGCCTCCTTTCATACTTCTCATGCAACAACCAAATCCTACTTTTCCTTCTTTCATCAGCACCTCAATATTAATTCTCCGATTTCTTCTTCATGGTATCCATCATGACTATAATATGCCCTCCCTCTCAACTTGGGAGATATCCTTCATTTTATCTTGAATCCTTCTTAACCTAGGGATATCAACTTCTTTATACAACATCATAGAATATTTCATGGCTTCCATCCTTCTTATCAGAGTTATCTTGATCATCATCTTTTTATATAACTTCCTTCATCATGTTTATTAATCAAATGAATTGCACTTACGAACATCTTCATCATATTGAAGATTATGTGCCTGCACAAATTAGATAGCAAATAGAACTAGATACATATAAAAGCATGAATTTTACCATATCAAACATCAAATACTTAGTTAGGTTCATAATCAACAAGAGACACATACTTTTCTACTTCTTCTTGCTAGGGTTTTGTCATAAACCCTATATTTCATCATCAAGACTTTGAGAAACTCAATCAAGGTAACAATCTTCATTATATCTAGGGTCTCAATATTTCTTCCAGGGATATGACCTACCCTACTACAATATATTGCACCCTGGAAGAAATTCTAACAAGTGAGGTTCTACAATGCATCCAACAACTTCAGAATTCATATGTTAGACTTCTACTAGGATTTAATGCAAACCCTAGATTCCATGCATGAGACACCAAGCCTTATATGTCAACAAATAAAACAATCATAACACAATCAACAATATGACCAAACTCTACTAGGGCTTGTAGTGAACCCTATATTGTAACATAATGGAAACACTATCACCATATCCTAGAATAGCAAACTTCGACTAGGGCTTAATTATTAACCCTAGAAATTACACACTATCAAACATTAGGTTAGCACATATCGATATCTACGATTTCATAATCATGCACAAGCGTATCACAAAAATATCCATTAGGTAAGCCCAAGACACAAATATTAATACATTTAAAGTCAGACATATAAAAATCTGGATTAGGCTATGGTTTTGATCAGACAGACAAACATTTACCTAGGGATTCATTCCTAGGAGCTAATTCTTGATACATAAGGGTTTTACTCATAAGCCCTAATTTACCAAAACCTCGAGGTTTATGAACACTTTATCATCCAACACTAAAGGACTAGGGTTTCCATAACAATATTAAAGACTCCAAACTATGACATTACCGTCAAAACCCCAAATATCAAAAGAATAGTATTTTCTAGATTTCATTAATAACTGTAAGTAGACTAGGGTTTTTCACATAAGTATTAACATACCCTTAGGTTAGGGTTTTATAGGGAACTTATTAGGGTTCCACAAACATAATGATTTTAATGAGGATAGATTCAATCTGATGATTAATATCCCAGACAAGAATCTCTATTATTCAAAGGTCCTAGACATAACACTTGTTAGTAATGTAAAGTAGATTCCTTAAAATGAATGAGTATACCTTTATAACAAAGAGAAACAAAAACTTATATTCTAAGACATGCCTTTGAGTTTACACAAACCTTATAGAGCATCTATTCCAATAGAACTTATATGCTTTGTCTTGTGAGGTCTTCTTCATAACCCTTGAGCATATCACCAAGCTTTTCCTAAACAAGGAAAAATATAAAAATAAATATTATTAGCATCTAGTGTAAACACATCTAGATAAGAAAAGAAAAACCAAATATAAAAGATAATACAAGGAGTAAGATACTTATCTTTGGAAAACAATGAGGGCTTCCACTCAATCCAATCTCAAGGGATACCCTATAACTTCAAAAAATAATTCAACAATGTTTTTTCAAAGCACGTTAAGCCTATAAGTTTTAGAAATAAAAATACAAAAAAATTCAAAAGCCTAGAGTAGAAGGATAGAGTCCCTAAGAGTCCCTAACAAATAAGTCTTTGACTTCGGATTCTTCCTTCTTATTCTTCCTTGGAGGTCCTTCATCAGCAACATTTGCATATTCCCTTTCTCTTTTCTTGTTTCTTGGACTGTCAAGACAATCGCTTTTAAAGTGACCCATCTTGTGGCAATTGTAGCATTTGATTTTGGACAGATATATATTCCTTCTAGGCTCTTTGGACTTCTTGAAGTTTCCTTTGTTCTTGTGATGAGAGGAATATGCATTCGAAACTTTCTCCTCTTCGTTCTCTTTGTTTCTTACTAAATAAATTCTGACTTCTTTCTGATTGTATGCATTTCATAGTTGTTCGAATGTAGGAGTTACCTTCCAACTATTGAGACCTGACGAGAAGACACTCTATGATGTTGGTAAACCTAGAAGTGCAGTGATTACACACTCCTTTTCTGGTACTATCTCATCAATTTCTTGGATTTCATCTCTTAATCTAGATATTCTCACAAGGAAGGATGCCACAGTGTATTCCTTGCCATCTTTGTAGATCTCAGTTCATTCTTAAGACTTTTTTTTTTGACCAAGATTATTGATAGTCAATAATTTGGATAATGCCTCATACATCTCTTGAGTAGAATCTACATTGGATATATATGGAATGAGGTTCTCCTTTATACCATCCACCATTAGTGCCATGGCCAATATGGTTGTTACCCTGAACCTTGCCTTTTCTGCATCACTTGAATCATTTGTAGGCTTCTTCACCTTTCCTTTGACTAGATCCAAAACTTTATTCTTCTCAAGGATGAGATCTATCCTTTTCTTCCATTCACTGTAGTTGGATGCTCCTTCTAATTTTTTTTCTCCCTTCATTGAGTTAGGCATTGTCCTTGAAGATGGTAGACTTGAATTCTTATATGATCCTTTCGATGACCCTTATTCAAAATTTTTGTTCTCCTTTTAATAGATCTTTGAGTTGTTGGTTTCCTCCTTCTTCACCTTAGCTCTAAAACCATGTTAGAAAATCACAAATAAAAAAATGTTTTCTTTATATATATAATTACTTGTGATATTCTTATGTTCCTCTTTTATCTTTTAGTTCATCAAGAAATTACCAAAACAATAGCACAAAGATCACAGACACCATATGTAGGCGAATAGTCAGGGAAAAACCCTTATCTAGGGGAAGACCTAGTCAACAACTCTTCCTTAATAATTTCATGAGATAATCCAAGACTGTTGACCTAGACACAGACTTCCTCCACACCAAGTCAGCCCTTTCTTATTTCTGTAAATGACAATCTTTTTGGCAATAACTTTGACCTAGCAGCAACAACTTGTAGCAGCAACAGAACTTTGATCTAGCAGAAATTCGCTCCAGTAATAGCCCAACAAAAACTTCATCCCAACAGTTAGCCTAGCAACAACTTTGACCCAACAGTTAGCCAAGAAACTACTTTGACCCAATAGTTAGCCCAACAAAAATTCAACCTAGCAGTTTCTTCGTCCTTCCAACAAATAGCCCAGTAAATCCACACGAGTCAAAGAGAGACAAACCCAGAAACTTTGATCTTCCTTCTTCCAACAACTTCCCCCTTTTTCTGGTTCCTTCTCTTGGATATTGAACTTTTGTGTGTGAGTGTTCCAAATGAGTTTGAATTGCTTGTATATATACCCTTTTGGTGAGGTCGAATTACCCTGTTTGAGGTCGACTTGGTGTGGAGGTGACAAATGACTTATTTGACTCAATAATAAATATCTTTACATGATACAAAAGCCTAAGAAGGGTCTCTTTAAATGGATAATGACTCTAATGACAGTATAAATCCTAGAAGTCCTCAATAGGGACTTTGACCTAAAACATGATGACCCAAGCTTGAAACCCATGCTTTAATAAGTCATATTATTAATAATAATAAATTCTTTTTCTTTGTTTTGATGACTCAAATACAATTATGAAGACTAAACCTAGTTACATTCTTCAACACCCCTCTCCTCCCCCCAACATTACTCCTCAAAAAGAATGTTTGTTTCCTAGAGTGAGGAAGTAGCACAAGAATTCATTGCTTTCAAGGATGTCATGTGCATTAATCTAGTATTAGTAATGCATAAATTTATTAATAATTTTATCTTGTAATGTGATGCCTATGATAGATGTCTATAAATAATATCAATTTAAGAAGGATCCTCATTGGCATTCACTAGTGAGCAATTGTGTGATTGTAATTTGGGAAAATCTATATATGAGAAGAAAATGATGGTACTCCTTCATGCAATGGAGACTTGGTGACCATATCACATATGTAGGTGTTTACTAATCTAGAATGACCATCATATTCTGCAGTACTTCCTAAAAAAGAGGTCATTTTCACTAAAACAACATAAATGGATCACCAAGATGTTGGGGTATGATTATGAAATCATATATAAGAAGGATAAAGAGAATGTTGTGATTGATGATTTATCTCAAAAAAAAAATTAGGAGGATGGATCACTCCTTACCTTTTCATTTCCAAGTCCACGATGGTTGAAGGAATCATATAAGGAATGGCTAGTAAATAGTACTTAAATGCATGCCATCCAATAGCTTCAAATAGATCCCAATCCACCTAAAAGTTATACACTGCAACAAGATACATTGTGCTATTATTGAAGTCCAAGAACCAAATGTCAAACAATAGAGTTTATACCCAAAGAAAAGTCCCAACATGACATTCCTCTATTTTGGATATTAAAACCATCTAGGTTATAAGGCCTAGCAACCTTGTTTTGATGGTCTTCAACTATATTAAAGAAAAATTCAAATATTTTCTCTATTTTTTTAAATAACTAACACGAGTATTCAAATAATAAAATAACTATGCAATTGTAAAAACAATAGGAAAAAAAAAAATATATATATATATATATATTTATATATATAATAAAGAAAACTTGTAAATCTACTCAAGAAAATAATTTATGATTGTACTAAAATTACATAAATAATTCCATTCTAATTGAATCACATATAAATAAACACATAATCTAACAAAATTTTAAAAGACTAAAGATATATCAATAAAATAAGGTAATTGCAAGAACTTTACTTTGTAATAGAAACTATATTAAAGATGAGCATACAACCTCTTACAAGAATTCCAAATTAACATTTCATAGAAAAATCTACAAAAGTTATCATCTAAAAAAATCTTTTATTAGTAAAATTAGTCTCTTGATTCCCTTCCTTAATTTCATAAAAGAGAAATGTTTTACATTATTTTTTCAAAGTTCAAAAGACTAAAATCCCCTATTTTAATTTTCATTCTTCCTTAAACAACTTTTGCAAAATTGTTACACCAACTTTCCTAACTTTTAACCCTATTCTAACCAAGGTCTTCTTCTTGGTCATTTGGGTCATTTCCTTCGTCTTGATCACTTGGGGAAAAATCTTTTTATTTCTCCCACTCCTAAAAAATACATTGAAACAGTTCAATATGAGGAAAGGTATGTTCTTTTAGTGCCCCCACCCACCACCCCACAATCCCCCCCCACTCCTCCTCCCAAGTTAAAACTCCACTTTTTGATATTTTGGTATGTTTCTCAATCCTAAGGAAGCAAAATTCTAAAAAGGCCATTTTCTTAGTTTCTTCAACAAGGAAATTTTCTAGCTTTTCCTTCTCAATGCTTTGAATTGTTTGAACTTCTTCTTTAAGTTGAACCATGGAATCCTAAACTTGTTTCATCACTTGATCCACTTGGATAAATGTAATCTTGAGGGATTAATGAAGATAATTTGCACTTTGTACTAATATCCTCTAGAAAATCGCAAATTTTCAAATATTGCATCCAATATTCTCTTCTATTATCTTGGTTGTGTTTAGCTAAAATTTCCTAGAAGTTAAATTATATTTATATTTGTTGAATCTCCTTTTTTCAAGCAATGTAGTATTGTGATCTTCATGTACCCTGTATTTCTAGAATTCCTTAATGAAATAAAACTAATCATATATCTTAAATTGAGTATTTTCCAACATAAATTCTTTTTATACAAAATTGAAAGCTATGACATATGCTCTTGTAACTTGAAATATTTAGAATAAAAATCCATTTTAACATTTGTATTTTAATCAAATATATATAACATAATTCACAAATGTGTCACTAGTTTTCTTAACAAAATTTTTAAACTCAATTTGTTTTTCCAACTTTTTTATTTTCATATTCAATTGGCCACATCATTCTCTTCCATTTGTACCCTATCCATCATTTGTTGTGTTAATGCTAAGACATATACATATGCCAACAAATCAATCAATGTAGCATTTATTATGTCCATAACTTGATATTTAGTTAGGCCATGCTTCCTCCTATTTCTAATTTCCTCTCTCTATGAACCCATTTGACATGCCTTTGTTGTCTTTTGTTATATGCTACGAGTTCTAGGTCTACAAGTTCCTCTAATAGAATTAATTTTGTACCAGTAGCATAAGCATCATTGTCCCAAGGCTTCCAGGTGTAATTGTCTCTTTAATTTCAGATTTTTTACCTTTGTCAAATGTTGAAACTAGTTAACTAAGACTGTAGTTAATCAAGGTTTGTAAGATCCTCTACTTATTAGTTAATTTGGTCTTGCTATTTTGCACTTGTTTTCAATTCATCATTTTCTATTTTTTTTGTTTCTACTCCATTTCTTTTTACTTTTGTCCTAATTCTAATAACTCTCTATATTTCTCTTCTTCCTATTTTACTTTTATAACTACTTATAGATTTGCCTTGATCTCTTCTGCTATCCTCTATTATCAGCTACAATCTTCTTTTCTTCTTGATATCTTCTAAGTTTTCCTTGATATCTTCTTCTATCCTTTGAATATAATATACTAAATATCATAGCTCCTTTATTTTTTTATTTTTCATGCACCTCATATAATGGCTTAATATATTTATATATTAGGTCATCATCCCATCTTTCATGTGGATAAGGCCAAGATTAAGAGATGTGACTACAATATTTTGATATTAAACCTGTGGGTCATGGTTTCTAATCTTTCCTTATTGAAATTTAATATCAAGTATCAAATTTCCCTCTTGCTTGGCATGATTATATTTCAAAAGCTTATAGTGTCCAATTTCAGATAAAATAAACTTGTTTGGAACATAAATGGGTAATAAATGAGGAGATGGTGTGGGTCTAAATATCCTCAAATAGATACATTTTTCCTATAAGTATCAGTTCCCAATGCACTTGAGCATATGTTTTGCTTCTTTTGTAATTCTAGGGAATTCTATTTGAGAAAATAATGTGAACAAGGAAGTTAAAAATTCATCTCAAGTAAGTTCATAAACTCTTTTATAACTTAGTTCCCATAAGCCCCTATAGTATTGATGAATAGGTATCATTAAACTTTTCCATCTCCATCCCGTTCCTTGAAATGAATTGCGAGCACAACCACTATCTAGCAAATATGAGACCACGTGAAAGGGGCAAACTTTATTATTTAAATACTTTTGTACTTTTTCTATAGATTTATTTCATGCTAATGATAAAATGGTTCCCTAATTAAAAATAGTTCCCTTGGTAAAAACTCCATATACCATTAGTACACAATCATCTTCAAAATACATACAATCCTCCTTTGCAAGCATTTTGCAGATGAAATCCATTGCATATATGTGGGGTTCTCTAAGGTTTAATATATTGTGAATACCATCACTCTAATGGAAGAACTTATTATCTTTAATCCACTAGTTTGAAATAACCTCTTTTAAATCATTTTAATCATGAAAATTGGTAGCAAAATATTTACTTGGTTTTTTCTTAGGTATGAGGAATTTATAATTTTTGCTTAGGTTGGAGGAATTTATAGTACTCCACCACATTTATAGTCATAAATGAGGCAATCATTTCTCCCTTCTCACTCCTGATGATCCTTTAATCTATGTGATTGTGTTTATCGAGCCAACTAATTACTTCAGAAGAAGGAACAAGAGGTGCCCTAACTACTACGGAATGTCACCTTGACTTTATGATATTTTGATAAGCTAGATCACCAAAATTTCTTCTACTAGGGTTGCTTAATGGCACAATATCTAGATAATACTTTTCTTTAAACCTACAAAATATCTCACTCCACTTAGGTAAGGATTTTTCCTTAAAATTTATGTTTTCAACATTTCCAAAATAAGTCTCAAAATCTCATTGATTAATTTAGGAAAGTTAATCACTTGCTATGTTATTTCCATCTCTATTTCTACATTTTTATTAGAAATAAAAATTTAGAATATTGGGGGGTTTCAACTTCAATTATTCTTTTGAATTTCCTATGAGAAGTCCTAGGTGTTCTACGAGCAACTCTATTAGGAGGAATCATTCATGTTTCAAGTGTACAATTTTTAAAAATGAAAAATTATTTTCAACACAGCTCATTTTTTTATTGAATGATAACCAAACAAATTTTGAACATTTTATTTATTTCATAAACAAAAGAAATATAATCTACGAAATGTAATAAAATTTTAGAAATACTTACATGAATCGCATGAAAAAAGAAAGCAATCTATAATGCTCTAAAACTAATAAAATCAACAACATGTAAGTCAAAATGTGGTCCAGAGTTCTCTATTTTCGGAAATCCATGATAATTTCTAGCAATGAATTATATTCGAGTTAAAATAAATGTTTGAATTCATAAATCTCAATGCATTCTACATATATTATGAAGAGGAAGAAGGTCAAAAAATCGAAATCATCACAAGATCTAGATTTAGAAGATATTATTATAGCAATATCTTATCATGTATTGGCTAGCATCAATTCTCCATAAACCGTCAAAATAGAAGGATATATAAAAAAGAAAAAGGTAATGGTGTTGATTAATTCTGGTAATACCCATAGCTTCATCAATTGAAAATTAGAAAAACTTCTTTATTGTTTTGTATTTCTGACACCAAAATTTTAAGTAATGATTGCAAATGCAGATACAATAAATGTTCAAGGAAGTTCCATGGGGTTAAACTCAATATTATGATTGGGGGGGGGGGGGACGGGGGCGCGGCCGCGCAAAGAAGAAGTAAATTTTTGGAAATTCCATAATTTCAATCCAAATGGTGGTATAGATGTTGTATTAAGGGTCCAATGGTTACAATCATTGGAAAAATCACCCTTAATTGTCAAGATTATTTCATGATATTTTCTTCAAAAAGCGAGGAAATTGAGCTTAGAGGTATCCAAGGGAAATTCTCTAAAGTGGTAAGTTCTAATAGAATGAAAAAACTTCTCAAAAATGGACACCATGTTGTAGTTACATAAGTGTGGCCACTAGAATTTCAAACTTTTATATCCTCTACACCAGTGGATCTCCAATAGTTATCAACAATCATTCCAAGGTATTTGGAGAGATGCCTAAGGGTCTTCCACTTACTTACGATCATGACCATGGTATTAATTCTCAACCTAGAAGTGTACCACCTAACATTACACCTTTTTGGTATCCATATGCACAAAAGAGTGAGATTGAGTGTGTGATTCAATAAATGTTAGAAGTAGACAAAGCCCTTTCTCTTCAATAGAGATGATGGTTACAAAACATGATGGTTCATGGCATATGTGTCCAAATTATAGACAAATTAAAAAAATTGCCATCAAAGATAAGTTTTCTATTCCTATCATTGATGAATTATTATATAAATTACATGGAGTAACTTTCTTTACTAAGTTGGATCTTTGTTTAGGATACCATAAAATCAAAATGAGTCAAGAAGACATTTCCAAAACAGCCTTCAAAACACGTGAAGGTTATTATGAGTTTTTATTTTGCCATTTGGCCTTACTAATGCACCTTCAACATTTCAAAGCTTAAAGAATTCCATTTTAAAACCATTTCTTATAAATTTTGCCTTAATATTTTTTGATATCATACTAATCTATTGCAAATCTTGGGAATAGCATGTACAACATGTTGATAGGGTCTTAAAATCGTTGGAAGGTCAAAAAATATATGCAAAGCCTTCCAAGTATGCCTTTCAGGTTCAAGAAGTTGAATATTGAGTCATATTGTATCTCATGAAGGTGTAAAATTAGATCATAACAAAATTAAATCTATGAGGCAATGGCCAATTCCCAAAATGTTAAAGAAACTTATAGGATTGATAGGATTGATAGGATATCACCACAAGTTTGTCAAGCATTATGATTAAAGAAGAAACCACATCCTTTGAAAAAATTAAGGAGTCCATGTGTACAACTAATATCCTAGCCACACCTAACTTCACAAAACTATTTATTTTTTAGTGTGATGCCTTAAGGCATGGAATCGATGCATTTTTAATGCAAGAAGGAAGGCCCCTTCCCTTGAAGATAGCCAACTTAAAATAAATATTTTGATCAAACCCATTTATCAAAAATAAATGATTGTCATATTATGTGTTGTTAAAGAATAATAGCTTTACCTAAAAGGAAGACACTACAAAGTAAAATCAAATCATAATAGTTTGAATTGCTTCTTGGAGCAATGATTATATTCAAAAGAGCAAAAAAATTTGGTTACAAATATGCATGGTTGTGACTTTGAAAATATCGACAAAAAACATAATATGGTGGTAGATGCACTTTCAAGGAAAGACGAAGAAACAAAGGTTTTACTATGTGCTATTTCTATGCCACGATATAATTAGATTGAAGAAGAATGGAATAACATCAAGATTGTAAGGTACAAAAGATCTTGTAACGACTACAAGAGGAACCAAGTGCATTAGTGTTGGGCATGAAATCCCCCCACAACAAGTTTTGGGGCTCAAAGCCCAAGTTTTAGTCAAATGTATTGTAATACTCTGCGAATTGCGGGCGCGGAGCGTGAAGTATAGGTTGAGTCATAGGGTTGTCTGCCCTAAAGTATTGTAATGTAATATAAAGTTTGTATAAATAAAGCGAGGCTCTAAAAGGAGAGAAGGGCAGAGATCAATATGAATGGTTTGAGCATAGAGTAAGAGTCTAAGTGTATTGGGTCGTAGTAGTAGGAAGAGGCTCTGCAGCTGAGTGCGCAGAGTCCTAGTAGAGTCTGCAGCTGAGTGCGCGGACCCCTGCAGCTGAGTGCACAGGGTGGGGTTGAGTCTATAATCTTGAATGAAGAATAATAAATAGAAGTTGATTCCATTTTTGATGCATCTAGTTGTGTATTGCATTCTTTATATTTATGTTTTTTTATTTATCACGTGCACTTATGTGATTACTAGATATACTACTAATTATCATTAATCTTAAACCAATCAATTAAGTAATTGATTAATAACAGATTAAATAGAAAGGAACTTGAGTATAATACGGATCGCACCCCCAGTAAGGCTGCGCAAAGGATGCCTCACAGGTTGCGAAGGACTAATAGGTGCGCGAAGTGATATGCGCACAGGGTCAAACTGCGGACTGCCAGAATCTCATCAAACATCCCCAGGGTGCGGAAACCTAGTTCCAGCACCCTCCCATACCACTTCGGGTGAGACCTCATTCCACGTTCCACAGATTGTTGCCGAAAGGGCCAGTAGTACCAGGATTTGCTTGGCTAAATCACCTCTGAACCTGGGTTAGGCCCATACAAGCCAACAAATAGTTATGTTGTCGGGACCAAGATCTGCATAAGGGGAGTCTGATGTTGTGCCATTGGAATCCAAGAAATAAAGAAATTGAAGAGTGGTTGGACAAGAAGATTCACGAGTTCACGGTGCAGGAAAACAAAAATTCGCAAGTATCTAAGGAACAATAGTTGGAGCGCTACTTGTATACGGAAATCCACAGAATTTTCTTTGCATCCTTTCCTTCTGAGTTGTATGAGTGGATTGCGAAGTTAGCAGACAACTAGGGAAGGTGTAGGCTCGACAAACCAATAGTGTGGACTCCGAAATTAGTGCGCAGACTAGAAGCATCAAGAGATAAGATCGTGCGAGCTATGGACCATTGGCTTGACCGAATAATATGAGGGTTTATCACTGAGTTTACGGTAGACACAAATGTTAGCTACAGTGAAGCAGAGCGACATTTCCTCAAGGGACCGCGAGGTAAATATATTAAATCTTTGAACACTTGGACTAAGATGCTATTGTGTGAAAAACAGGTTATGCGAATAATTTAATGTTTGGAGCTACGCGAAGTGGGAAGATCTACAGAAGCGGAGGTAGTGAAGAATTAGAAACCAGTCCCTTCATTTCACCCTTACGGGAAAGTGAGGAAGAGCTCGCGAAAGTTTCTTCAAGAAGAGTGGTCAGTTTGATAAGGCAGCAAATTCTGCATTTACCACCTCCACCCACACCGCCACCCGTCTCACCCTCCTCAACTCCATCTCCACCCACCCCACCTCCGCCACCACACAGTTCAGTATGGTGAGTGTGATCAAACTACCGATATTCAAAGGAGTGGGGAATGAAGATCCAGACCAATTCTGGTTTGTGATAAGAGCAGTATGGGAAGCACAAGGCGTCATGGATGACAATATTAAGAAGGCTACACTGCTGAGCGCACTGCAGGATCGTGCATTAACGTGGTATATCAAGCATTCTAATGACCACCCAAACGCAGGAAGCGTAGAAATCCAGGCCGCACTGAACAGGGAATTTAGTAGGCCAAAGTCAGAGACACAATCAATTATCAGGTTTAAAGAGATCGCGACGCTTCCGAGCGAGACCCCCTGGGATTTGGACCAAAGGTTGAAGAGTATGATTCGCAAAGCCAATATGACTTTGACGAATGGACAACATTGTGCATGGTTTGTAGCATCACTTACGCCACACTTAAGGACAGTGTTGTCACAGCAAAAACTTTCCACCCAAGCCGAAGCTTTGGAGATGGCAATGAGATTACATGAGACCCCTATACAAGACCCTGGGTTGAGAGTCCAACAAATCAACGTGCAACTGCAGAATCTGTGTTTGGAAATGCAAAGTTTGAAATAGGACAGGACACCTCAGCCAGAGGCACGCAAGGAGGTATGGTGCATAAAATGCAAAGGCCAAAGGCATGAAAAGGACCATTGTCTGGTGTTCATGAATTACTTGGAAAGAGGAGGGCCAATTTCTTTAAGACCTGAGGCACAGGCAGGACCGAGTGCGGTGCCTACATTATGGTGCCCGATCTGTCAGATAGGAGGAAAACACACTACGGATAATTGTCATCTATTGCAGAAGTATATGCAGATGTCCCAGCAATGGTTTTGTAATTTCTGCAAGTCAATAGGTCATGATGAATGCACTTGCCGAAGCTACGAACTAATGATGGATCAGACTCCTACCTACAGGGTGCAGACCGAAACGTGAGCCCTCGACCCAAATGCAGGGATGGCGTGTAATGGATTTCAAGGGCACGGTCGAGGTTGAGGCAGAATGGGACTAGGAAGGGGTCGCAGACAACTAATTTGTTACAATTGCAGAGGGCCAGGGCACTATGCCCGCGATTGTACAAACCTGGCAAGGACATCATGTTGGTAGTGTACTCAGCTTGATCATGAGGCCAAAAACTGTCCTTCACTGATAGCGAGGATGTACGAAAAAGGGGTACTCCAACCCCCTCCAACTCAAAATTTACAGATGATGAAGTTTGAGCCACGCAAAGAAGACCCAAATGTAAACATGATGTTTAGGAGCGATATGACCATGGGCGATGATAAAGGGAAGTAGCCAGAAGAAAGTGCGTGAGTTCGGAAGGCTCCTACAAAGGTACCCGAATTTGATTTAGAACACACAAAGAAGACATTCATGGAAGCTAAGAAGCGCTTCACGGAGGCCTCCACTTCAGGTAGTAAGGATCAACTAGAACCAGGAATGGATCCTTCAATGCTCACTACCTTTCTGGAGACATGCATGAAACTGCTACACGAAATCAAGGTAGTCAAAGGACTACAGGAACTTATCGCTAGGTGCGCGGGGTTAGGAGAACCGCTTGTGGTTCGGAAACTTGGAAAGCATGCATTGTGCACATGAAAGGAAATGAGGTTGACCACGCAAATCGGCGAGTATAAAATGGATTAGGTAATCCTGGATCTCAGATTAGACATGAATGTACTGCCAAAACAAACATGGGAATGCATGGGCAGACCTGCGCTACAGTGATCTCCTATCACGTTACGAATGGCGAACCAACAGAAGATTTTGCCCATGGGAGGATTGCAAGGAGTAGCAGTAGACATTGAAAGTGCGAGCACACAGGTGGATTTTGAAGTGATGGAGATTGTCGATGACAGTATTCCCTATACCCCACTACTAGGGATAGACTGTGCCACCGATATGAATGGAGTCATCAATTTGAAGAAGCACAAAATGATCTTTGAGAAAAAGTCACTACGCATAGTAGTACCGCTCGATCCAACCGAAGGAGCGCGATACACTAAACCGGTGCGCAACGATGATAGTGATGTTGATCTCAATTGCATTTACAAGATAACTGCGCGAGAATAGGATTGGGTGAATCTGACTGCAAATGGAAGAATTTCGTGGGAGCGCGAAAGCTCCTACACTTCAGATTCAGACGAAGAAGTAGAACGATGGCAGAATCGGTTGCACGAAGTAACATTGCTTAATTGCAACATGATGATTAGGTCACTGCGTTGTGTGACAACAGAGGTAAGGGAGCTACCAACATATGATGGACTAATAGCAATGGATGAATTTCTGAGCAAATTTGAAAGCGCATTACCAGATCAGCAGCAATTCGATGCTCTTAAATGGGCGCTGCGTGCAACACCCGCACGATGGTGGGGTACGCATCAAGAAAGTTTTAAGGACTGGTATAGATGTAGAAGGATGATGTGCCTACATTTTGGAAAACCCCAGCTCCGAACAAGAGCCAGTCAGTAGGGGAAGAACATACTAGCGCACCCACCTTTCCTAATGGGTACAGACATATGTTGTACGGACCGCACAAGTGCACACCACCCCTAGAATAGAAAATCAGAACAAACCACAACAACAGGAAAGGTGACGTGCACTGCCAATTATCCATGATGAAGCATTCGATAGGGTGTGTGGAGTACTGAACAAGGTTCGCCAGGCAAGATGCACTGATTGGGACCTGCGCGTACCAGCGGTTCGATGGGCTTATAGGACAATGTGCAAAACCCTGACCGTGGAAAAGATTCTGCATGTGCAAAATAGCGTAGGGACCATAATTTCTACAGAGAATGCAAACAAGGATCCGCATGTAATAGTTTCCGCAGTTGTGACAGTACGCGAAGACCAGGAGCAAGAAATCACACGGTTATGCGAGGTCAAACACGTAGATATTCATGAAGCCATTCGGTGAGGGACACTTAGACTTCGCGAAGTCAAAAAGGACTGGGTACAATCGTGACAAAAAATCATTTTGATGGACGCCGAGATCAAAAGGTCAGAAAACGAGATCCAGCAAGCAAGTCTCGTCGATCAACCAGGGATAACAAGACAAGGTGCAGATGATCATACCACTGGATTAGAAGATTGTCGTCGAGAATTTATGACTCTCCTACCATGGCTACAACCACACCTTACCAAACGCAGTAACTAGGGGAGCACACTACATACAGTAGAACGTGCGGCGCCCACTGTCGCGAAGGCAATTAAGGAGTTTCCGCAGACTATATTGAACAGCGAGTTGAAGTCTCGCACAGGTAGTATGACCACCTGACTATCCATAGGGAGCATAGTCTCAGTGCTCCAAGCAGTTCAAAGAGAGCACGGGACTATAAAAGAGTCTGTTTGGGAGGTGCACAATGAGGGATGTGCGCACAGAATCAGCATGTCACAAGGGTTGCGACCGCGCAAGTGGGGGTCCGTTGCCGCGTGGGTAGGCTAGGAAGTGACCATTGGTGCCACTATTCATGACAAGATGTTCGATTTAAGGACAAAGGGCATGGGCGGCAGGAATTTAAGACACGAATTAAGGGCAAGATTTGGGGCAATCTATTGCTAAGAAAGCATTGATGGCCTAGAATTGGGGGGAACGGTCGAATTTAAATTCAAAAGGTGCTATAAAACTCCAAGGGCTAGCCACGAGACAACACTTGTTCACTTGAGATTTGAGTAGTTGATTAGAGCACAGAATGTTGAGCGTCGAGCAATATATTAGCCCTGAAGTTTGCGAATGACCACAGACAGTTCAAATAAGATGACGACTACCAGGAGAGATCTGGGCTTTGAGAAGGAACCATCGACGAGGCCGTACAGAACCCCATGGTACATGATGTTCTCGGAGACACTAGGGTTGCACCGAAAATCATGAAATCGCCTCGGATGCCAAAGCCCAAGAAAGATAAGCAGGCAATGGGACCAGTTCGTATGTCCTCAAGGAATCCGCAGTTCGGTAAAATCTCAATGGAAGAAAATGGAAAGGTTGTCACCATTGAGACAGATGACAAGGAGGAGGACCCACAAGCTCTCATCGATGAGATAGAGGAAGCAGAAGACATGGAAGAAGACATCCAAAAGGTGTGCTCTGTAGTGAAATTACCTGAGTATGTCCCTCCGCTGAAAGGGAAAACTAAGATACCAAAGGACCTGGATGCCACTAAGAGTGCACTCCATACCTCGCTCCTCCTCGATGGAATTGTGTTTGAGGGCTTGCACCTGGGTCGCGTGCCCACTATGAAGTTTGAAGATTGGGACCTCGTGGACAGCGAGAGGTTCCCACACTTAGAGACGAAGAGCCTCATGAAGCAGAGCACAGAGGGGCCAGTCACAACACTAGAGCCACGAAAATGGCTGCGCGGTGTGGAGAAGGTCGGATTACTTCATCTGTTGTGGATTCCACACTTTCACCGTGCACCTATCACTATTTTCGTCATCAAAAAACTGCTTTTCCTAGTGCACAATGGGTATTTACGGGTGGAGGAACCTATTCCCATCACGGCAGATCTCATCCATAGAATTTCATGGCTCCCTTGTAAGGGAAAGGACCCTACGGTGATAGTAGGAAAAAGTAGAGATTTGGCACTAGCGAAAGCCATGAAGAAAAAATACAAGCTTGAGAAGAAAAAGAGGGGTTGCGGAATCAAGAACATTAAAGATAAAGGGGTGTGCATAGCCACCCAACTCCTGGATGGGAAGGTAATGAGAAAATGTCACGGTGATGAGGTACCAGTGCCGGTAGTTGCGCTGGCCGAACAATGAGCAGAGGGGGTCCAATTCAACTGGGCTGAGTTCTTCAGTGAGGAAATCTTGACCAACTGCAAGGAAGTCCAGGAGCAGGGCAAGACCTTCCACTACACATGGTTGCTCTTGTCCATTTTGAGGGTAATAGGAGAACTGCCCGAGGACAATCAATTCCCTAGCATTGAACAGGACCTATCAGAGGCTGCAAGGTACGCGTCACTCTGGGCTACTAAGGAGATAAAGAGGATTCGCGAGACAAAGATCTTCTAGGTGCTCATGGAGGTGAGCATCAGGATGTGGATCAATAAACGGCCACGCCTGTCCCCCACAGTTCACAATAGTATGTGAAGCTTTGCAGACTTCAAGGCGGACATGCATAATGTTTACATCAAGGCGCGTAAGGATCTGGCGCAGTAATGGACCAAGATCTCCTTCATCGCCATTGATGATGCAATCTTTTCAGTGTTAGAATCATGGTCCCCCGAGTGGCACGACCCAAATATAGTGGAGATGGATAGGACAGTAGCACAGAAACAAAAGGATGAGGCCAAGTTACATGTCATGAAGTTGGCCGAGAAGAAGCGCAATGAAAAAGTGGTCGCGGAGGTAAGGGCTATCCACTAGGCAACAAGGGAAGCCGCGAAGCAAGCAAAGGTCATCGAAGTAGCAGAAAAAACATAGGCAACTGGGGCCACCACAACGCAGGACAAGGAGGGCTAGGACTTTTCTACAGGACAGGAAACAGAGGACAAAAATCTTGCAGAAGAAGGCGCGGACCCGGGCACAACTTCCACCCAACTGAAAAGGTCGTGCGTCACAGAGAGATCGGGTCCACGAAAAAAGGTCAAGGCATCCAAATTGGCCATCGACCCGATCACGTTAACTGAAGGTGACCTCTATGACATCGGCGAAACAATTCGTGAGGTCATTAAGGAAGAGCTCCAGGAAGCCATGTCGAAGCAGTAGATTATGTTGGGGGCCCTAAGGGCGTAATTGCAAGAACTACAGGGGTGGCCCCCATAGGAAGGAACCGTAGCCACCTACGGCACAACAGGCACATTAGCAGTGGAGCAGATGCTACGCGCAAAGATGGCCAACACCATAGTGCTACTGGACGGATTGTTAACAACAGAGAAAGAGGACGACAGAGCCACGGTGGGCAAGATCAAAGGACTTGGCCTTAATTTGGCTGCCCTTTCATGAGACACATTGTACCAACTGCAGGATGGCATAACAATAGAGCTCTGGGCCAGGGAGGGCCACGCGGTTTAGGTGATGAGTGAGAAAAAGGTCAACATCGAACAACTCGGCCTGCAGCATGAAAAACTGGTGTCACAGAATCAACAGATCGTGCAGACAGTTGATGAAGCATGTCGGCAAGTCCTAGATTGTCCATTGCCACAGACCTACCAACAAAGATGCGGATCCACTGTTTGGCAAGTGGAGTCCAAAATGCGCACGAAGAAACAGCGCGTGTGCAACTGGAGCTAAATCTCCAGATTGTCGAGCTGTGGCTGAAGGCTCAGCCTTCCACTCCTCCGAAAGTTAGAGAGCAGCGCGTGGATAGGAAGAAATTGGACGGGTAGTGCAGGACTATACTGGTATGTTGGACCAAGCCTTTAGCACGAGAGCTTCAGGAGCAGTATGATAATGTAAGGGGAACTGCGCAGATAGCCTTCCTCACCCAACGACTGGAAAAGATGCAACAAGCAAGGGCATTGAAAGAGCAGGTGGATGCCTCAAGATAGAAAGAGGCACTTCTCAAAGTGCACGTCCAGCCATGGATTGATGAGGCCTTCACCATTACAATAGATATTGAGGGAAAGCTTGCACAGATGCAGGGACTCTACGCATAAAGGCAAGCAGTTGATCCTCACAAAGAAGCATCGAAAGAGCACATGCAGCAGGTCCAGCAAACCACAGAACAATGCAACATGGACCTTTGAGCAGTACGGGACCAGTTGGAGGGGCTCTGCGCCAAGACCACCACACCAATAGAGTGACTCGAGACGAGTCACAATGATTGTGTTGGGGGCCTGTTGGGCATGGAATCCCCCATAACATGTTTTGGGGGTCAAAGCCCAAGTTTTGGTCAAACGTATTGTAAGACTCTGTGAATTGCAGGCGTGGAGCGCGAAGTATAGGTTGAGTAATAGGGTTGTCTGCCCTAAAGTATTGTAATGTAATATAAATTCATGTCAGCCTACCCATGGTCTATGGACCATGGGATTGTATAAATATAGCGAGGCTCTAAAAGAAGAGAAGGACAAAGATGAATATGAATGGTTCAAGCATAGACTAAGAGTTTAAGTGTATTGGGTCGTAGTAGTAGGAAGAGGCTCTATAGCTGAGTGCGCAAAGGCCTAGTAGAGTCTGCAGCTGAGTGTGCGGAGCCCTACAGCTGAGTGCGCAGGGCGAGGTTTTAGTCTGTAATCTTGAACGAAGAATAATAAAGAGAAGTTGATTCTAATTTCAGTGCATCTAATTGTGTATTGCATTCTTTATATTTATGTTTTGTTTATCGCGCACACTTAAATGATTACTGGATATACTACTAATTATCATTACTCTTACACTGATCAATTAAGTAATTGAGTAATAACAGATTAAATAGAAAGGAACTTGAGTATAATATGGATCACGCCCTGGGTAGGGTTGCATGAAGGCGGCCTCACAGATTGCAAAGGACTAATAGGTGAGCATAGTGACATGTGCGCAGGGTCAAACCGCGGACCGCTAGAAGCTCATCAGACATCCCCAGGGTGCGGAAACCTAGTTCTAACACCCACCCATACTACTTCGGGTGAGACCTCAGTCCACGCTCTGCGGATTGTTGTCGAAAAGGCCAGTAGTACCGGGATTTTCTTGGCTAAATCACCTCTGAACCTGGGTCAGGCCCATACAAGCCAACAATTAGATAAATTTGTATGAAATAATTCCCAACTCAAACAGAAGGTCCCTTTGGAATTGCACACTTCTCCCATAGGAGGACATTTAAGTTCTTAAAAACTTACCATAGGATAAATAAGGATTTTCTTAGGAATCTATTCATACTAATGTTCAAAATTTTGTGGATGAATGTGTGATTTGCCAACAAAATTAGGGAGAGACAATTAAGGTTGTTTTGAGAATATTTCCGTTGGGTTAGGTTTGATAACCCAAACAAAGCAGAAGACAAAAATCAATAAAGAAACTCAAACAAACATGAAAAACACTTTTAATTCACAATATAGGTGACTAGTACTCATGAGTGGGTTGTATGTTTTACGTAGATCTTGCATGGTCCAATCCCTAATCTCTCATTCCAAAGGTGTAGACCTATAACACAATCAAGAGACCAAGAGTAGAATAGAGAATTTAAAGTATTAAAGAATATATATCATTTGTGGAACTGAGGCTTCTATCATCCATAACAAGTTCTGAGAAGACGATGAACCACACTTGTTGGTTCAAAATGCATCGACAAAAGCATTCTAATGTGATTTACGCTGAAAAATATTCTCATAATATATATCATATTAGTCCATAATACATCCCATTAAGCATTAATGAACATGAAAGATATACAATAGAAATGGGATATGATATCAACTTCTTTGATTGAAAGTATCAATTTGGATTTGAGATAGGGATGTTCAACACCACAACAAGGAAACGGGGTTTCCTAGAGATAGGGGAGTGCTTAGAAGCACAGGAACAACATACCTCATCTAGGGAGAATTTTGGCAGAGTATGGATACCAAGTATAATGATGCCTATAAGGGAAAACCAAGTTCTGTATTTATACTACCATAAATTGGTTGGGTTAGTTATGGTACGGGCTCTTGTAAATGGGATTCTAGTCTAACGCATAAACCCCACTTGAAAAATAACAAATTTATAATTTTTCATATTTCAAAAAGTTCTACGTGATAGGCTTTAAGAAGACCTGCATACATACGTGGTTTTACTTTGGGATTGTTGCGTATACGATTTGAAAATTGATTTTAAGATAATGTTAGGTTTGCATAAGGAAAAGGTATATTTCCCTAGCCAATACACACATTTGATGATCAGTGACGCAAAATATATTATAAAAAATGTCCCCTAATGTATGGGGTCAGAAGAGGGTCTAATGATCAATATACATTATGTATACACTAGAGGACTCGTCAGGAGGACACAAGAGGATATCACTGAATTCGAGATAAATCAATACATGTAGAAGGAATCAAAAAAGAAAACTCATATCCAAGGAGGGCGCACTCATGCTCAGAAGAAGAAAGCATGGTCGCCAATCAAGTACATTATAGATCATATATATCTATATATAGATATATCTATATATATATATTATATTAATTATATAATATATATATATTATATTATATATTATATATTATATATCCCATAATAGATCGCAACCATGAACAGAACACAACATAGCAATGTCTCAGTTACATATATGAGGATATTTGAACAAGCCATGATGTACCATTGATCCCCCACTAAAGTACCAAAGTCATATATATAGTAGTGGTATTGTACAAAACTCAGGTGCCAACATATAAGAAGCTACTAGAACTCAAGGCAACATATAAGAGTGGATGTCACTGGCAAAAAACTGAAGGAATTATCAAGCGATCATGAATGCTAACACAACCCGAGGTCTCTAAACCCACCATCAATGGTACATTTATACACAATGGGAATAAATGAGTTGAAGTTGACCATGCGAGAAATCATTTGATTATCATTCGTTGATGTATATTGTTAACAAACGCAAGACAACCCATCGATAATGATAATGAGCATCAAGGTACCAAGTATAATATAACAAGTATGAATATATGTGTTGAAGTTGACCACTTCAAAGAATATCGAACGTGGGACATTAATGTATTCCCATGGACAATAGCAAGGAAATCTATCTCTAATGACTACAAACCCCAAGGTATTGAAGAATAGTTTAGACCTTATTCCTAGAGAAATGAGTTGAAGTTTATGGGAAAATCTTTCTTGGAAGGAAGGCATTAGGAAATTCGACATTAACCAAAACAAGTGTAACCAGAAGGAAAATAATTCGAAATATCTTGGATGAAAAATACTTTAGAAACCACCACCAAGTATGTCTCTTGCATGCACCAAATGGAATAGTGCATGGAAGGGAGCCTTTGGGTAAAAACTAACAATCAAAGTTGCTGACATAGGCGAGGAATCCACTAGTAGAGTCAAATGGAAACCAAGGTACTACACAAATCCCAATATGTGATAATGGAAGTTGACATCGAACACAAGGGAAATGACCCAATCAAAGACCAATGATGAAAATCAAGGCTAGGCATAAGGTCACTTATTAATGATCGAATAGTGTTAGGGTGATACTCAAGGTCTACTCTCAAAGCCATTTGTAAAATTCGATAAGAGTAGACCTGCTAGCGAGAATTCAATGGGGAATGGTACATTTCTACACAATAGGAATAAATGAGTTTAAGTTTACCATGTGAGAAATCATTTGATTATCATTCATTGATATATACCATTAATAAATGTTGTACAACCCACTGATAATGATAATGGGCATCAAAGTACCAACTACAATCTAACAAGTATGAATAAATGGGTTGAAGTTGAACAATTCAAAGAATATATCGAACATGGGACATTAATTTATTCCCACTACCAATAGCAAGGGAATCTACCACTAATGACTGCAAACTCTGAGGTATTGAAGAAGACTATAGATCGTATTCCCATAGCAATGAGTTTGAGCCTATGGGAAAAGCTTCGTTGGAAGGAAGGCATTAGGAAATTCCAAATTAAAAGAAAAAAGTGTAACCACAAGGAAAATAATTCATAAGATCTCAGATGAAAAGACTGAAGAAACCACCACAATGTATGTCTCTTACATGCGCCCAATACAATAGCTCATGGAAGAGATCCTCCAGGTAAAAAACAACTATGAAATTTGTTGACAAAGGTGAGGAATCCACTAGTAGATTCAAATGGAAACCAAGATATTGCACGAATCCCAATATGTGATCATGTAAGTTGACATTGAACACAAGGAAAATGACCCAGTCAAAGACCAATAATGAAAATCAAGGCTCGGTATAAGTTCACTTATTAATGATTAAAATGGGTCCATGGTGTTACTCAAGGTTTGCTCTTGAAACAATTTGTGGAAGTCGATAAGAGTAGACCCATTAGCGAGAAGTCAGTCGGGACCTTATATACTAGCATGCGTATATGACTAAGATGTTGATCTGATATTGGGAATGACTTAAAAAATTGGATATGACCAACACAATGAGTTAAGAGACATTGTAGAATGGTCAACATGGAGTTAAATTTGCTTAAACAAAATCCCAACAGATATTGTAAATGAGGCGGCATGGACTAAAGTGAACTTTGCATAAGTTTTAGATCCAAGAGGCATCAAGAGACTCTCCATAAGATTGAAATAGAAACCAATTACATGATTATTGACTTTGTAACAAGGTTCTTCTTCTTAAGACTATACTAAGCCCTAACTCAATGAGGAGAAGACTCATAACAAGGTGCTTTGTTCAAGGGCGACACAATTGACTCTGCTTCCAAGTTAATGAAAGAAAATTTCCCCATTCCTTTTTTTAATATTTGATGTTTTTTGTCTTTTCCATATTATAAAAGCCTTAAAAACAATAAAATAATTCTTATAGTATATTGGAGGGAACTAGTGTCGCAGGAAAGCAAACTAGTTCCAAAGCTTGGAACATTCCTATGCCCAATGCAAGGGAAAGTATGCAGGATATGGACACTAAGGGGATATTCCCTCCAAGGATAAGGGTGTTAAGTCGCAATGACAATAGATGCAAGGCTTTAAATTTTAATTAGGGTTTCAAAAAAAGGGCTTACAAGAGAGCATGTTGGAGTTAGCATAAGGCCAAAAGTGCAAGCGATTGAATGTAATGCAATAATACATTTCAAAATATGGGATCCTCTAGGGTAACAGTTAGAATAAGAGTGAGGAAGCAGAATGTGACTTCAATGCATAGTTGTGACAGGGATAAAGAGGACTCCCAAGCCTATAGAATGATCACAACATGGGCAAAAAATGGTTAGTGAGGTGTTAAATAAGAAGTCCATGTAAGGAAGGCTCTACCAATAAGTTAAAATATATAAGAAGCAAGTGAAATGTTCAAGTGTTGCAACATAGTGGGGTCGATCCTGTGGAAAGGTGCTAGAAATAAAGTCAAAATGCAACATGCAACTGCAAATTTCTACCCTATATGCCAGTATCAAAAATAATACATGCCACAATAGATCAAGAATTGTGTTGTTGCAATGATGGAAACATCATAAAATTATGAGACTTTGTCGCAAATCTTGAAAAATATTGTTAATCCACTAAATAGAAAGGTCAAATGCCAATATACAAGTTAAATAGACATAAAACTATAAAAAATTAGATGAAAACTTATCATAAATAGTAAAAATTATAGTTTTTGACCAACCATTTGGTGTTTTACACATTTTAGTGGCTTGGAGCCCATTTTCACCTCCAAACTTCAACAATGAATTTGAGTTATACTCAACCAAATCAATTTATGTAACTTTCAAGTAATTCTTGAATAATTGCTCTTTCATTTGATTCCATTTATCAAGAATTTTAATTGAAATTTGACCATCCATTTTTTAAATTTTAATAATGTGTGTATGTGGGTTAGATTTTGCCGAGTCGCATACATTTGGAACTATATGCAAATTGTTAAAAGGAAATCTTCGTATGTACGCAACTGTCCAAAACAAAATATGCATACGCGTAGACTAAAACTTTAAAACATGATTTTTTGACTTAATTTTGTTGGATGGCCATCATGTGGAGAGAAAGAGAGCACAAAAAGGTTAATAATTTGGTTTTAGCAGAACAAGAAATGATGGACATTTTAAAAAGTCGTGGTTTACTGAAATTCTTCCCCATGCCAAATATGTGGGCACAACGAAGATTGCTCCAAATATTAATCAATTAATGGGATATAGGTCAAGGTTGATTCATTATTGATTTGATTCCTTTAAAGATTGAAATGGAAGATAAATATTTTATCACAGGTTTATCGAGATGTGGTGAAATAATGAACCTCAAAAGTAAGACCAGTAGTGAGCTCTGTATTGAGGATTATATCACAACCTATTGCACCTCTGGGCCACATAATGTGGGTTCTAAAATACACATCGAGAGTATAGAAAATTTGGTGATCAAGATACTTAATTTTACAATTACACAAGTATTTGAATTGACCTCACTTCACTAGGCCTCCCACCCACAGGTATTTCTAGTTGTCAAATGCCTTCACCCAATGGTTTATGATTAGTGCACCATGTTGTTGACTACCATGAAGATTCAATTGATAACATGTAGAAAAGGCTGAACAAAAACTTTATTTGTGGGAGTATATTGTGCTAATTCTTTTTCAAGCGAGTCTGAGACTGTAACCATGAGTTATGCCCCACATCACTCACTGAAGGGAGCCCCATATGACAAGTTGGGTAGATATTATGTGTAGACTCAGAGGTGGTCGAGTCACCCAGGCTACATTTTACGAAAATTTCTTTAAGTGGTGGTAGAAACAAGTTGTTAGAATCGAGGACTAACCCTATGCGAGACACCACTTCTGAGAATATTTGGAGTTAGTACTTCCATAAAACACCACATGGGGAGACATTGGTAAACTTTTTTTATTTTTATTTTCAAAGATTCTTATTTATTTATTTATATATTTAAGAACCCAAATATTTTTGTGTGGAACAAAAGTACTAAAAAATGTTATTTTTTGTAGATGTTAGACTGGTCAAACTTGTGGGACTAGCCCAATATAGATATCATAGCATGGGCGAGGGGAAAGAAGCTACAAGTTCAGAGAGGGTCCTTCACTCAGTATATAGGAACTTGGAGGGATTGGCCCATCAAGTTACCATGGCACCATTGGAAGACCTCCTAAAGGTGATACAAAGACATGTGTTAGGAGTATCACCTCAATGGGTGCATTTATTCTGACAAGTGGAATAATGCCATCATTCACTATTATGACACACATCTCAGGTAGGCCCTCAAACTTAGATATTTTCATGATGTAATGGTTAAATTATGAGATCATTGGGCCAGAAGCCTTAATTTTGTAGGAAATTTGTCCACATTTTCTAATCATATTTTGAATACTTATACATGCATACACACACACACATATACAAAGACTTTGTGGTGACTTGACCATGTGTTTATTTGATTATCGTTATATTAATGATGCTTTTTAACGTGACAAATGATGAATATGTTAATCTAAAACATAATTTGCGATAGAATCAACAACAAAATTTCTTGATCATAGAATGTGAACGTAAGTGATAAAACTAAAAGAACACTCAAGCAATCTCACTCTTATAAATTGTATAAATAACAAATGATCTCGTGCACGATAAACATTATTAAGTTGTTACACCGCCAATTGATAATCCTGATGAACTACTAACAATTTTATGCCATGATATATTGCTTCTAAAAGTAATTTAATGAAAACATCGTATTCATCCATATTTTTAGATGAAAACCATATACATGTGCAACCTAAAACAAATAACTAGAAATTTGGATAGTAAATTACCCATGCTATGGAAGCTAAGTTCCAGGTGTGACGACTAGCTCCATCTATGAACCCCAAGTAAAGGGGATCACCCATAGACACCTATCAAATCATGTCGAAGACACAATCAAAAACATCACCAAAAATATAACATAGTAAATAAGTTACTATGTAGACTAATTACAAAACAAAGCAAATGCTCAAGCAATAGCTTAAGCTTAATACTTATCGAGATAGATCCCATTCCTAGGCTCAAATAACACATTTCCTTCGAAATCAACCAATTCGTAAGCCATTTTATTTAAGATGTGCCTAACAATGTAAGGGCCATACCACATGGGTTTGAATTACTTGCCCCTAGGGCATCCTTTTCTTGTTCATAGACCAAGACAAGTCCCCTTCAGAGAAAACACTAAGATGCATAGACATGTCATATTAAGCCTTTATATGCTTTTTATTGGCCTCATTAACTATAGTTGCATCCTAACGATGCTCATTAAGATTTTCCAAGTCGATGAGATGTTCTTCAAGGGTTGTCGTATTAGGAAGAACCTTAATTGCTAACTTAAGAGATGTGATATGACATTCTATCAGGGGTATCAATTCCATACCATAAACAAGCTAGAAAGGACTAAAACCTATAGTAGTTTTTATTGATGTACGATATGCCCAAAGAGAAGGATACAACATGATGTGTCAATCTGACTTAGCTTCATTGATTTTTCTTTGCAATATGGTCTTTAAAGATTTATTAACTGCTTCAGCTACCATTTCTTTTGGGGTAATATCAAGAAGAATGTTCTTCTTGAACCCCAATTTAGAAGCCAACTCATCTATCATCCTATTCTAGAAATTATAGACATGGTTAGTGACAATCTCTTTAGGAATACTAAAATGTGATATTATTTGGTTAAAAAGAAATAGTGTGGTTGTCTCACCATCATTATTATAGGTCTGTGTGGCCTTATCCCACTTGGAAAAGTAGTCCACTGCCACGATAATGTATTGGTGCGCCCATTTAAAGTCAGCTGGTAAGTAGTAAAATTCACGCCCCACTTAGTGAATGGACTGAATATTAGAACATGGAAAAGAGAAGCCAAATGAACGTACATTTTTCTCATATAAAATTGATAAGGATGGAGTTTCTTGAAAGCCTCAATACAATCTTTGAAAATCGAGGGTCAAAAATACCAAGCAAGCAAAATTTTCTTTGTTTCTAGCCTAGAAAAATGACTGCCACATGCTCCATTGTGGAAATCATTTAAAAAATTTTCAGCCTCTTCATGGATTAAGCATCAACACTAAATTTATTCCACCCTGAGATAATATAACATATCACCGATGATTAAATAATGTTTAGCTATATCACAAAGTGAACAGTAATCTTCCCTTTAAAGTAATGAGGAAACTTCATCGTTCGGAGATATATCAAAATATCCCCATACCAAGGATCCTACGAAGAAATTAAGAAGAGGTGCTCACATAGAAACAAATCCTCATCATAAACAACATCACCTTTGCAAGGTAACTCCAAAATCAACTCAATGAAAACCAAATATTTTTAAGATTTTCTATCATAACTTCAAGATCAAATTGTTGTAAAATAATTATCATTTATTGAATTTTCCCCAATATCTTGCCTACTGAGGATGTATTGAAATATATTAACATCAACAACTACAATGCTTTTCCTAAGAAAAATATAATGTCGCAGCCTCTAGACAGCATGTATTGTTGCCAATGTTGACTTCTCTACATGAGAATATCAAAGTTTAGGACCTGAAAGAACATGATAATTGTAATAGATGACATGCTTTTGGACTATATCATCTTCCTGAAATAGAACCATACCTATGGTTAATATTGTGCTGCAAGATACAAAATAAAATATTTTATATAGTCATGTGGACTAAGCAATGAATGGATTAGAGGTCAATGCATTTTTCAAAGAATCAAATGAGCGTTGAGTATACTCGTCCCAAAAAAATGGGACTCCTTTCTTCAACAAACGAATAAGTCCCTTCGTAATCTCTATGTAATTTACGATAAATATCCACAAGAAGTTATCTTTTCCTTCAAGACTTTGAAGTTGGTGTCTATTGGATGGGGGAGACAATTGAAGTATTACCTCAACCTTAGGAGGATCAAGTATGATCCTTTTGTTTGATACAAAGAATCCCAAAAGTTTACCAAAAGTCACAGTGAAAATGCACTTGTCAGGATTCAACTAGATCTTATAATATCGACATCGCTAAAAAATGTATCAAAGATGACTTGGGCAATCCACTCTCATTCAAGAGAAAGAAACAAGTGCATCCAAATCTGTGAGAAATTCTTTATGAACCTCCTGTAATAACCTGCCAATCCCATGAAGGATCTCACCTGATCTACATTTCTAGAGTTGCCCACTCCATGATAGCTCTTATTTTTTTCTAGATTTACTCCTATGCCCTCCTTGGAGACAACATGTCCCAAGTAATGTACCTCAGTATGAAAGAAACTCCACTTGCTAAGCTTAGCATACAACTGATGCTCTCTTAACAACCTCAACACTGCTACCAAATGCTCGACATGCTCTTCCTCATTTTGGAATATACCAATATGTCATCAATGAACAAAATAAAAAACTTATCCAAATACGGATGCAACACACTATTCATCAAGCACATAAAGGTAGTTGGAGAATTAATTAAACCAAATGGAAATATAGCAAACTCATAATGCCCATACTTGGTCCGAAAAGTTGTCTTGTAAATGTCCTCCTTTTTAATGCGTACTTGATGATATCTGAATCTCATATCAATCTTCGAGAACGTTGTTACTCCCTTCATCTCATCAAACAAGTCATCAATCCTCGACAATGGATACCTATTATTGATGGTCACTTTATTCAATTGCATGTATTTAATGCAAAATATGAGAGTGTCATCCTTCTTCTTTACAAAAAATACTAGTGCGCCCGAGGCGATACACTTGGCGTAATGTATCCCTTGTTAAGCATCTCTTTTAGCTTCAATTTTAACTCTACCAACTCAGGTTTTCTCATCCTGTAAGGCGCCCTTAATGTTGGTGTTGCCCCTGGTACCAACTCAATAGAAAAGTCTACTTCCCTGTGAGGTGGAAACTCTAAAATCTTTGTGGGAAACACATCCTAAAACTGTTGTAGAACTAGGTACCTACTTAAAAGATCTGCATCCTCAACTTCCTTACCTTTATCATTAGAGATATGCACTGCAAATAACACAAACCCTTTTCTGCAACCGCGCTTGGCCTGCATAGTTGTCACCATCCTAACTGATGTGGATCTCTTCTTTCCCTATAAGACTCTGGGTTCCCCATTGTCATCCAATCAATCAATAGATTTGTCATAAAAATCCACCTTGGTCATGTGAAGGTCTATCCATTCCATACCCAATAGCATACTATATGATCCCAATAGCAATATGTTCAACTGCACTGTTGTAGACATGTTATTCAACTCAAATGCACAAACTCTTAACCAATGATGAACTATTTTATTTGTACCTAAAGCCAACTGCACTAACCAAGATTTTGCATGCACATAATTCAGGACTAACATAACTATAATTAGATCCAGGGTCAATTAAAATATAAATAACTTGATCACAAAGCTTATCATCCATCTCAATGATAAATGCTTGATGGTCTGCCTTCCTATTATCCAGTGCTGCAAAGATACGAGGAAAACTCTGACCAACATCCCCAATAGTCTGTGCCTCCTATGCACTATATATATAAGACCTACCACCCTGATTCTATGGACAATCTCTCTTAAGGTGTTCCTTACTACATGTCCAACAGTCCAACCATCCAGTACCATCACCTCTATGTTGTTGTTGTGATCCATGTCACTGTTTAGCTTCATTGAACTTCTTTTGTGGTACCACATTTTACTTCTCTTCTACATTATGAGGTCTTGTTCTTTGCGACTGCCATTTACCTTTACCTTTATCTTTACCTTTCCATTCTTTCTAAGATTCATTCTTACGCTTTGACTACTAAAAGAAATGCTTTAATTTCCCAATAACTTCCTCAAGTGACCGAGGCTCATCATACTCGATATGATCTCTAAATGCTAATGGAAAACCACTGAAACATCACTGAACTTTAGCCTTCTCATATTTAAGATATGGTACATACCTCAATAGCTCCAGAAACTTGGTCGTGTATTCTTCATCTATCATTGATCCCAAATTTAGCTCATAGAATTATTTGGCCTTACTGTTGTAGTACCTTTCTGACAAGTACTTCTTCCTAAAAAACCTCTTGAAATCATGTCAACTCAAGTCCTCTATCCGAATGTCTCTGACCCGCTTCACATTTCCCCACCAGATATTTGCTTTATCTTTCATGCTGAAGATAGAAATTATGGCCTTTATGTTTTTTGTGTACTCATGCAACTCAAAGAACTTGTTCATCCAAAGTATCCAAGCCTATGCATCTTCTATTTCTTCAAGTCTCCATCAAAATAAGGTTTCCTTTCTTTCTTAAACTCATCTAGCAAGTATCCCTTATCACCCCTCCTGTAAGGATGATAATGATTATGGTCATGATGTCTATCAGAACCATAACTAGAATAATACATGTTTCCGTCACCTCTCCTATCTGGAGTATCCAAAAATCTGTCCTCTCTAACCGTTTCATCTCTTTCTGAACTGTGACCACCATGATACCTACTACCATATGCCCCATTAGTTTTATCCTCCTTTCCGTGGTTGATCCGAAGTGGCCCCTATCCTTACAATTCTGACAAGCTCTAAAGGAGTGTTGCATTAATCTCTACTTGTTTCTCTTGTGCAAGTATGATTTTTTCATTGTCATCCTTACAACTCCTCATTTCTTCCTTCAAGCTTCTCAATGTGTCTGCTAAATCAGAAGAGTGCCCAACACCACGCTGCTCATATGATTCATAGGGAGAATCTTTGATGTCTACCACCTTGCTAGTCATTTTGAACCACAATAAACCAACGTACCTTAGCAAAATTCGGGGAGGATATCTCATCTGCAAGATCAACCAATCAATGTAGTACATGTATAAGATAATTATGAAAACAACATATATACATTTAATACATAAGCATATAACCATGTGACCATCATTCTAGATAGACTCCAATCATCAATGCATGACCATATCAACTACACATACCATGACCTCGTGCATGGAAACAGCAACCATACCAATGTAAACTGACAATACGCAAGCATAAACAACGTGTAAGCATAGACACACATAGAAATTCATAACCAATCATAGACTCATGATGACACACTTCACAACAACAACATCCTCTTTCACATGGCGGCATCACTACAATCATGACTGACACCATGCATATGCAACAACCATATAGACCACAAGGATGATTAACACATGTGCAACAGACATGAATGCATGAGCAAGACACACCACCCATCTAGTCCAAGGGGTGAACCATGCTCTAATACCACTCTATAACACCCTCCTCCCACATCTACCTAAGTAATTGACAAACCGAGGTAAACATGTGATGAGAGGCTACTATGATGGGATTCAACCTCCTAGGTGACCTTAAGGAAGTGGAATCAATGGAAACACACTATACAGACTTTCCACATCAGCAACAGAACTCCCAAGAGAAATCCCAACCACTAAGGTAACCAACCCCTAATACCAACTGAAGTTTTAGAACATCAAACCCCCGAAAACTCCCTTGATATGGGCATGCATGCGTCCAAGAGGCTCTAGATGCTCCCACAACATGGGTATGCATGCATCCAGGGAATTTTATGCCTAATATTATGTCTGCGTCTCCTGGATTTGAGCCACTTTTTTAGGCCCAAATCCTAGGGCACTGCCCAAAACTCAATGACACTTTCGGAAATGAATTTACACAACATAACAATGATGCATTTGCAAAAAAAAAGGACAAGGTCTACACTGGACCCCTACTAGCCATGATAGGGATTTTGTCAAACATGTCACAAACATGTAATCTACATATTTAAGTAATAGATATCAACATATGGGTCTCATACTTATCTAAGAATCATTGAGAATCATTGTTCCCTTATATCATTAGATGCATTATCATCTATTATGTCATAGATACATCTTTCATTCATTTATAGATCAAAACATAATGAGAGCCATACATAGCCACTGTCATAATACATATTCATAACTAGCATAATACCAACATAAATACCAAGGATACATCAGCCATAAAATTCAAATATAAACCAATTCATTTACACATAAGATGTCAAGGAAAGAACCTCTTGTTAATTAATGAAAAATCCAACCTTGTATGGGACTATCACATTCCACCTGACCATAGAATGGTTGAGCCAATTCTCTCTTCAGCCATTCACCCCTGTGCTATATTCCAAGCATGAATGTGGGACTCAAACCAAAAGAACCAACTAAGGCATCCCGAGGCTAAACCACCTCACCCTCATCAATAGAAACCAAGATTTACCGAAATTCATCCAGGATCACTAGGCCAACGCAATAGACATGTAATAACAGGCTTTACCATGATCTGCACCAGATCACTAGGCAAAAAAAAGCATGGATGCCATTAGATTTCTCCACCTACACTGTGAGGAATTTTCCTGTCTCTCAAGCTTTACCTAAATCCACAGTTTGATCCAGGGATCACTAGGCCCTAAACTAAGACTCTGCCCTCTAGGCTTTGAGGTATATCCCTCTGTTAACCGACAAGGATTCCTAGGCCTAATCAAGGGCAACCACCTCTAGGCTTTACCATATATCCTACCATTTAGTGGTTGAGGATTCCTAGGTCCACTGAGGCAACACAAAATCCACCTTTACCGCAACCCATAGTTCGGTTCAGGGGTTACTAGGCCATGTGTTCTATTATTCGTAGATCCACCTCACTCAGCTTCAAATCCATCTGACAATCCAATTCCACCAAAACATGAGAAGCCCATCACACGATGGCTATCTGGAAATGGAAAGGCTAGGCTGAAAACACACACCTACAAAGATTCATGTTGTAGCTACTTGATCCTGCTCTTCCTCGCTTGATCCTTCCTTCCTCTTGCCTTCTTTTCCTTTTTTTATCCAATACCAAAGTTCTCCAAGCAAAAACTAAGTGTCCAAAAGTGAGAGAGAGAGAGAGAGAGAGAGAGAGAATAATGAGAGAGCTCTAAAACTGAACTAAAAAAAGGTTACAAACTAATCCTCAGAAGACTTTTTATCAATTGAGCCTCTATTTTATTCATTTTCCATTATTTTCCTTCATTTTCCTCCTCACATGCAACTTGTGACCTTTCGCCTCCTTTTCTCCTAATTTTCATTATTTTCATTATTTTCATAAATAAATGTGCCAAAAATGCCATTTTTCATATTCAAAGCCTTAGCCATTTCCTTAGCCATAATAATCGAAATGAACACCCAATATGATGTTTTTCCCAACATTTGTCTTGTAATAAGTGTCCCATTAGCCATGGTCATTATCTTTGCCTTATTAACTTTTATTACACATAATTTTCACCAGGGGTATTACACACGAGTTCCCTTGATGAGATCCTTTTGACAACGACAGTCAACCTTCTACTCCTTCCCTTTTCTCAGCTTCTCTTCCACTTCAACCTCCTTTTGCTTCAAATATTTGGATACCTTGAATTAGGTCTACAATCCTAATTCATAAAACATATCTCATGCACAAGACCTTATCCTATGCTTTCACTCTCTTCGCTTTAGATAGGATCTTGTTCTAGCTTTTCTCGACCTCCCTTATGACTTGAACTTATCCCAATTCGGTTACCTTGAATCTCGACCTTATTGTAGCTTCTTATTCACACATGTGACAAAAAAGAACCCTATAAACAAACCTAAATATGAAGCTAAGAACTTCGCTCTACCTCCTTCTTCCTTCGTTGATGGTTAGGCTTCCTTCTAGGTGATTTTCGCACTTCTAGATTTCATAACTACTTGATTGACAATCTAATCCTGAAATGATGTTGAGTTTCCCTATTTATAGTTGTTTCCCATGCTAATTATATCACATGACATGTAGGTGAGCCGACGTGTCCTTTGGTGATGATATTATTTTCCTTCTTGAAGTCGACTTGTAGGAGGAGACTTTGCTTGGTCTTGGAAGGCCTTCCTATACATTTAATGACTTATACAAAAATGTAACATGCCCAAGAAGGATCCTTCATACATGAAAGTTACTCTCTTTGACTTTATGACCAATCCTAAGGGCTCACAATGGGAGCCATTACTAAAAATAAAATTCCTTGCCCATGAAACCCATAAGACAAACATTACAAAAATAATTTTCTTTTTCTTCTTTACATCAATTACATAAAATCACATTTACACGTCATTATGGAGACCAAATCTAGTTACACTTTTCAACAAATGGTGGAAAGTGTTAAAGGCCCCTCCTATCACTACCAAATTGATATAGGAAACAAGTTATAAGGAGGAGAATACCTCATCATGAGAACAACCTGTATCTCAAAAAATTCCACTATACCCTAAACGGCTAGATACCTAGAAGACCTACGAATGTGTTTAAATGATCTCTTAGGAGAAATTTAAGAATCTATGTGTCAAAATCCATCTCCTTTAAGACATGAAGAATGTCACTATCTATAGAAAATTTATCAATGAGGAATACCATAGGAAACCTAGAAGGGAGAAAAAGGACTCTCCTGTAATCAATGTGATGGGCCAACTAGTAGACCTCATGCTAGGTAGAATGTTTTTCCCTAAGTACTTGGATCCAAGTAGCCTATCACGAATGTCTACATAAACGAAATTATCATCCAAAACACTTTGATAGAACTAAGGTTTTCCGTCAATTTTATTACAAAGGATACCATGCTTAGATTAAAATTTCAAGGATTATTAAGACATACGCCTATTATACTCTAACTAGCAATTATACACTATGAACCTTGAAGGAGTATTGGAGGATTTAATGGTCTCTATTGATTCATGGGAGTACTTAATTGATTTCTTAGTCTATCAAACCAAGTCCAAATTGAATGGATACCTTCTCATCCTAGGAAGACCATGGTTGGATATAACAAACTGATATATTAACTATATGATAAGAAATGAATATTAAAATATCCTATCTCAAAAACAACTTGTCTAATACCCCCATACCAAGACATTAATTGAAGAAAAAATTCCTATGTGGGTAGAAGAAGAAGAAGACATACTTGAAACCTATTATTAGCCTTTCCTAGCTATTAAAACAACCTTCATTTCCAATTGTCTACAAAATCTATACCCTATGTCTGTAAAAAAAATTATGGTTTTGATGAACAAAATCAATTGTAATAAATTGAAAATTATACTAATTTAAGAGATAAATTTTGGATATCATCATTCATATCTAATATCCAAAAAAAAATAAAGATAATATATCTCTACCCTTTGAAGACACTAAAAATTAGCACTAGTTTGACTAAATAACAAGCACAAAATTTGATGGTTGTCCTTAAAAATTATACTACAACTTTTGTGTGGGATTAGTGAGACATAAAAGGAACCCATCTAGACATTTTTGTTCATCATAACTACATTAAGGATTAATATATACCCATTAGAAAACCTCAAAGGAGAATGAATCCTTCTTTAAAGACTTTGACAATTACAAGAACTATTAGGTGTACGATTCATTTATCATATTTCTGATAACGAATGGGTCTCACCTTTGGTTATTGTGCCAAAGAAGAATGAAAAGTGGAGAGTATGTGTGCATTACAGAGAGCTCAACAAAGAAAATAGGAAATACCATTTCCCATACCTTTCATCAACTAAGTACTAGATGTCCTATCAAGTAAAAGTACTTCTCATATCCATATGGGTTTAGTGGATACAATCATATTCAAATCATCCCTAAGGAATAAGATAAAACCGCCTTCACTTATCTTTGGGGTATATTTTCCTACAATTCCCTTCCCTTTGCACCTTGTAACTCCTTCACCCTTCCAAGGAGTTGTGTAATCTTCTTTTCAAATTTTATCCATGAAATTATAGAAATTTACATGGATGACTTTACACTCTATGGAAATTCCTTTCAAAAATCCTTGAACAACTTTGAAAAAGTGTTGAATAGGTGTGAAGAAACAATATTCTCACACATTTGTGAGAAATTCAACATCGTTATGAGTGAATGTGTTTCCTTGGTCCACCATATCTCCTCCCAAGAGATTGAAGTGAACCAAATCAAAGTGAACATTACGTACATGCCTCCACTCTGAAAGAGAAAGGATAAAAGGATTTCCCTTTTCCATGCAAGATATTCTAGGAAATTCATAAAGGACTTCATCAAACTAGCCTCCCCTTTGTTCACTTTGTTTTCTAAGGGCCTTGAATTTTGTTGGACAATAGAATTCCAAAAATCATTTGAATGTATCAACTACAAGCTCATAAAAACCCCTATCTTGCAACATCCTAGGTGTAACACTCACTTCAACCCCCTTGAATGATCTTAGGCCATGGGAAGTGTTACTTTATAATTTAATCCTACCTCCAAAGTATGCTATAAAGATGGGGTTAAAATATTCCGCTTTTCCAACTTCTTTAAACTCAAACATAATATTACCATCACATTTAGATCATGAAGAGTTTCCAGTGATATAAATTTCATCTCAATTTGACCCCCAAATCAAAAGTTATGACCATTTGAAATTTGATCCATTAAATTTTTCACATCAGCAAGGAATTGCCACATGGCATCCACATAGACATTGTCTTAACCTATCATCACTAGCTACGTAAACTTAGGGTTGTGGGTCCCACTAAGGCCTACCCCGTCATGTTTTATGACTATTCTCCATTATATCTAGTTCCAAGGGAAATATGGGGTGCACGCAAAAATTACCTTATTGACACACCCCTAGATCCCATGGACCTTTGGATCTCCTACAACTCCATAGAATATTTGGTCCCATTCTAATTGAAGACTTGGCAAATGTTAATAACTAAAACTATACCTAACATATCAAATTCCAGATACAACATCCACTCATGTGGAAATCCAACCTCGAGCAAGTATTCACCTAAGTGGGTCCCACCCTAGATAAAATGAACTTTCCGCGAAGTATGAATTGACAGAAATCTGGCTCAATTCTAAAGTGCACAAGCCTCTATCTACCATAGGTCCCGAAATATCGAATACATCTGCGAGATAACTTGACATTCGAACCTTCGTGCATCTGGATGAAATGAATTCTTGAGAAATAAAAAGGGTATCTAACCTGAATATAATGTTCATCAAGAAGTAAAGAACCTAGATACAAAATTCATCAAGGGACCATCCGGTCCTAGATACAAGCCAAGACTTTTGTCAAACTACAAGAAGGGAAAATTCAAAGAGTTTTAATAGAATTCCTTAAGCAGAGCTCTTACCTGAACTACCAAATTGCAGGGACAAGAACCTAGATTCTAAAACTTAACCTCCAAAGGTATTGCGCCATAACCATAGAAGAATTTGATAGCACTAAAAAACATAACTTACACCAGATATTAAGAAAAGGATTAAATGGCTCCAAAGTCAAATTCCTCAGGAAACACCATAGATCTTGCTTACTCTGTGAAGCTCCAAACATTGCAACATTATACAAGTGTGCATAGCCATGTCATTCCCATGTTTCTCTCAAAACAAGTAACTATCAGTTTTTAAGTTTATCCAACATACAGGTCATGGATTATCTCCTTATCCCATGAAATAGTTTACAATCTTAACAAGGTAGTGGACCACCAAATTTATAACATATCGATAATTGAGATCACATGATAGAATAGATTAACAGGGGACTTCAAGAAACCATTCATATTCATGTAAATATCTTTGTAGTTCATGAAGATAATAACTAACACATAGATACATAAGTTCAACATAACCATGAAGGCATATAAAGCAAATCATTCACCATGAACATACAAGAATCTCAACAACATTCCATAGTTAGTGTTGATCCATACAATTACATACCATGTATCAGACATCTTCATCATCCATGGTTCAAATAGATATAAGTAATTTCACTTCTTTGTTTAACTTGAAATGATTGGAAACTAAAGGAGGGATTTCAGCTATCCACCCAACCATAGGCCAACTACATTGCAATCTTTCTTGCAATTGACCATCCCCAAGCTAGATTCAAGTCAAAGGAGTCACTTTCTTAAGGGCATTTCACATTGAGATTCATTTAAATTAAAAAACAAGAGAGGGAGTCCATTATGCAGGTGGTTTGTCAAATTCTCTTTGGAAGTAAGAACCACAATGACTCTCTACCTCTCAAAAATCAATCACGGGGATTCACCCAAGGCTCAGTTGAAACACTACTCAGTTCTAAGAGATTAAATACACTATAAGGTGGTTTATCAAGTGGATTTTCAAGGAATGCACTATAGGAGTTTATATCCCACTATCCAAGTGGTTTATCAACTTACTTAGCAAGCAGAAATTAGTTTATCAGCAACCTCAACAAACACTTAGTGGTTTATCAACTATTTTCTGCAAGCACCACAAGGGCTCAACTCACCTTTCGACTAGTTTACCAACTTTCCAAAAAACACCCAAGTGGTTTATTAGCCCATTCAACAAGCACTAAGTGGTTTTTCAACTTATCCAACAAGCACTTTGTGGTTTATCAGCTTTCTCAACAAGCACTAAGGGATTCAAATCTTCGCCAAGCCTTCACTGGCTAATAAAATGCAGGCACACAACCCAGACCTCAACATAGTCACAAGGAACACTTTCCCCAGTCACATAGAACTAGATCTAGAATGTTTCTCCTTCCTCCACAACTGCTCAAGCGTCTTTCTCTTGTGTGCATTTTTCTCCTAGTAGCATATTTTTTCTCTTCACATCCACTTGCATTTTCCCTTCATGTTCTCCTGTTGCATTCTACCTGTCCTACTTCTTTTCTTCCCCCCTATTTGCATGTTGATTTCCTCCCATATGGGTATTCGTCCTCTCTCCATCACGTCTCATGAAGAAGGGGATAGTATGGGCACCATGCTCCTCTCTGGATGCCCACGCCAAAACTTTACTTCATGTTTATGTGAGGCATTCAATTTGTTAGGGTGATAGACATGCATTTTAGCACATCACTAGAAACCTATCCTCCTCAAATCTATGAATATGTGTCCTTTCTGTCAGTTCATCCATCAATTTCATTTTTACATGATTTACATAAACTATTCACATAGTGATAATTACATGGGGTGTAGCAAAAAGGGTTGTTACACCAGTTGGGACATCCCTTTTCACATTCATATTTATGCATATGACAAGGTCAATGTTATTAATAATGCATCTTAAAAATGATAAGAAGCTAATATTTATATTCCAATTCGCGAGGGAAACCTCCTTTTATAATGAATACAATGCATAAGACGATATTTGGTGATCCTAAGACTAGGTCTCATTAGTATATCTATAGGAGACAAAGGGTGTAATTATAATAAAGTGGTATAATGAAAGGTTTTATATAACATAACAGTATAACGATAGAAATGTAATAACTCAATATCTAGGGCTTAATAAGGGGTTTTTGGGTTAACATGGGGCTTATAGATGGCTTAACATGCCCCTCCCCTTTAAACAAATGTTGTCATCAACATTTGACCATCTATGGTATTTTAGTATAAACAACTCATCTTCCCAAGTTGCCTCTTACACCGGTAGGTTTGTTCCATTTGATGAGGTACGTAGTAAATTCTCAATCTACCAATTGCTTAATCCTTGTTTCCAAGATTATTTCTAGTTTATTTTTTTCCCTTCTTAATTACTCTCACATAAAATAGTTTGGACTAGGATCATCTTAGTAGTTACCTTCTTTAATTTTGAAACATAGAAGATTAGATGTACATGTAAAGATGGAGGTGAATCCAATTTGTAAGAAATAGTTCTAATTCTCTGAAACACCTTATAGGGGACATAATACCTCGATGCTAATGCATTGTCCTTATTTTGTTATTTGAGGGACATATGTTTATCTGGTTGTAGTCTCACAAAACCCAATCCCCTGCTTCAAATTCCCTTTCAAATCGGTGTTGATCAACTTGTTATTTCATCCTATTTTGTATTATATCTAAGTTGTCCTTATCTTTTTTTTGGTGGAAAAATCGTAAATTTCTATTAATTATAAAAAGTTACATAAGTATATGCACGTAGCACATTCCCATGATGCACCACTCAAAAATCTGGTGCCCATAAAATCAGATCCAAAAAAACTAAAAAATAAAAAATAAAGTTGGGGCTAAGCAAAAAGTCTTAGTCACCCTTTTCTCCCTTTCTTCTTTTCTACTTTTCACCAAGTTGTCCTTATGTTGATCAACTTGTTGGAATATTTTTTTGGTGCCCTATGTAGTCCTCCACTGCTTGAGCCTTTATAGTCTCTTTCATGGGTGATGTGATGGATGGAGGACGATAAACATAAAGTTCCATGAATGATTACATTTTTATGAAGTATGGAAGGATGTGTTATGCCACCATTCTGCCAAGGGAAACCACTTGAACCATTGTGTCTATTTATCAAATTAATACAAAGAAACATAGATATCCTTCTAAACATTTATGCACAATCTCAATTAGCCCATCAGATTGAGGATATTAAGATGAGTTGTGAGCCAATTCAAGTACCCAAATATTAAAATAATTAACCCAAAAATTTGTAGTGAAAATTGGATTCGACCATTTACAATTATCTTTGATATTCCATGTAGACTCTATATCGTTTCCATAAATGATTTTTCCATTTTATTTGCTATAAAAGGATGAGAAAGAGAGAAAAAATGGGCATACTTTGTCATTCAATCAACCACTACCACAATGAAATTATTTCCTTCATATTTGAGTAATGTTATAATAAAATCCATCAAAATATATTCTTAATGTTGCCTTGGTATGGCTAATGGTTGTAGGAACCCTACCATATTGATTATCTCTCCCTTATTATGTCAGCGTACTACAAATTCAACCACAAAATTTTGTATATCTACTTTAATACCTTCCCAAAAAGAAAAATCTTGATCCCATGGTATTGTTTTCAAGAACCTTGACTTTCCTCATACGGAAGAAGTATGTAATTCCAAAAGGACCTTTAGTTTATGTTGAGAAATCTTGCATAAGTATAAGAAATCTTGATACCCCAATAAATCATTCTTCGACATATTTTTTTCTATTGCATCATGGTCCTCCTATAGTTTTTAAATTACCTTGCAAACGTCCCATCGTGCTTCCATTCTATCATTGCTTCTTCTACCTAGTCATATCATGGCATGGAAATATCACATAGTAAAATATCTATGTCTTCCTCTTTCCATGAGAGTGCATCTACCACAATATTATTTTCCCCTTTAGTAAATAGTTTGAAATTCATACTTGAACATCTTTACAATCCATTTTTATTTATCTTTTGAAGATATACTTTATTCCAATAAATACTTATAACTATCATGATCTATTTTACTTCAAATGTCTTCCTATTAGGTATGGATACCATTTCTTAATTACAAGTAGTATGGCCAACATTTATTTTTCATACATAGTCCTTAGTAAGTTTTTTCTTTAAGTTTTACTACTTTCAAAGGAAAGGGGCCTTCCTTATTGCGTCAATAATTATCCAATGCCATGGTTTGAGGCATTAGACTCTACAGTGAAGGTTTTTGTGAAGTCAGGTGTGGCTAGGAAGGGTGTTGTATACATATCGTATTTATTTTTTTTTAAAGCATTGGTTGCTTCTTTAGTCCATGAAAATGATTCCTTATTCAATAATTATTTATAGGTGTTGTTATTTGATCATAATTCTTGTGGTACTATCCTATCAAACCTTATAATCCTCTAAATTTTTTCAATGTCTTTTGGATTGTCCATTCATTCATAGATTTCATTTTGTTAGGGTTCACTTTGGCCACTTCATTGGATTTAACATGATCCAAATATTCTACTTCTTGTATGCCAAAGGAATACTTGGAAGGATTTCGATATAGTTATTTCTCTTTAAAATGTTTCAACCCTATCAACATGTTGTACATGCTCTTCCCAATATTTGTCATAGATTAGTATGTCATCAAAAAAACATTAATACATATTTTGTAAGGAATTGTTTGAAAATAGAATTCATCAAGCTTTCAAATGTTGAAGGTTCATTAGTAAATCCAAATGGCACAACCAAAAATTCATAATGACTTTCATATGTTCTGAAGGATATTTTGGGAATGTCTTCTTGCCTCATTTTTATTTGATGATGTTTAGAACAGAGATTCAGCTTAGTAAAGAAAATTGATCCATAAAATTCGCCTAATAATTCATCAATGTCAAGAATAGTAAACTTATCTTTGATGTCATTTTGTTGAGTTGTCTCTAATATATACATACACAACATGAACCAACCTTTTTTATAACCATCACCACTTGTGAAGAGAAAGTACTTTAACTATATTAAACGATTCCAGTCTCTAAAATTTCTTAAACCACATGCTCAATCTCAGACTTCCATGCATATGGATGCTTATAAGTCCCTCTGCTCTTGATTCATCCATTTGTTGAGGTGTCAACCTTATCGATTTAAGAGAGGGAGCACAGTGTTCTCTATGGTTATTGGTGACTAATTTTCTAGTAGCCATATTTTTACTTTCAACTTTCCTTGTTAGACTAAAAGGATGCTTTAGAGATTTAGGTTCAAAGAGATGCACCTAATGTTGTAAACTTTCCTTTAGCCCATAAAGGGGTCTAACAAATTATCCTGTAAACCAATTAACTAATGAATTTATTTCTCTTAATATCCCCATAATGTTCTATTAATCCCTACACTAAAATAGACCAAGATACAAAATAATCCTTTTTCTTTTCACATTGCCATTGATACCATAAAAATTGATCTTGTTTTAAATACACAAATGCCTTCTTTACCTTTTGTAAGGCAACCACTAGTTGTAGATCAAAGTATTGCTCCATTTCGGATATCCATGTTATAGGATCATTAAAATCAAACTTCCTCATATCAATCTTTGAAATGTTGTAGTTCCTTATTATTGAAATGAAGCCTTGATGATGCATACATTGGATTGAAAATTCATCATTATGGTTTTTTAATTCAATGTTTTTCCTCTCCAATTGTGTTAAAATACTCCATATATATGATTGAGTTCAACACAACTTTTATCCTTATTTTCATGATTTGATTGGATCTCTATATCAATTTTTGGAAGCTTCTCTGAGAGAAGATTTTCGATGGAACTTATTAATTTTTCTATCTCTCTCTTCGATTTTTGTATTTCTTCATCGACAATTTTTGCATTTCTTCCTTGAAAAAGTTTCATATCTCTTCTTTGATGGATTTTTATATTTCTTCCTTGTTTCCTCCATCTTTTGTTCTATGTTTTTTTAATGATCCCTACAATTGTGACAACTAACTCTCCAACTTGGTAACCTAGTCGTGTACATATTCTACTGCTTCATAAGTCACATATCGACTTTATGGAGGTTTGATTGATGTAGTAGTTTTTCAATATTTCTTTGGAACCTTGTGAAAAAATGTTCATACTGTGGATTCTCCGGTCACAGATTCAAAAAAAAAATAATACTACTCTTTATCAAAAATTCCAATCACCCAAAAAAAATTGATCTTATAATCAAAATTTATGTCACTTGTAAGTTACACACCTTGAAAACCTTAATTTGGAGAGTGTATGGATGGCCAACCTTTGTCTTGATATATCTCTGATATTTGAGTCCTTTTGAATCTAAAAATGTAACCTGTAATACTCTAATATGTCTTCTCTATAGTTGTTCAAGTTTGACCAAAATTTGATGTGTCAAGTGAAAGTTTTTGTAATTTTCCCACAACTTGTTTAAATTTTACCTTTTCGCAAAAGTGAACTCGTAAGGTGTGCAACGTGTCCAATTCTTCAAATCTGATTATGAAATTTTTACTAGAGTACCTAGGTATCTCTCCTTAGATAGTTGAAAATTCCACATTCTAAACTTCCCTAGAAAAAATTATAGTGAAAATGCCAAAATCACTTGTTCTAAATTGAATTTAGGATCATTAACAAGCCCTATGTTCCATAAGGAATATCTACAAAACTATAGAAAACTAGAATATAATTTTTTTACAAGATGTACCTTGAGATGATTTTTCAATCTGCTCAAACTTTCACAGGTTGAATCCATCTATTTATTTAATTAAAAAATAAAATAAAATATACTGAAAATTCTAAAATCGCTTGTTTGAAACTGATTTCAAGGCCATTCACAAATCCTAGCAGTGTATATCTTGGAAAACATAACAAACTAAAATCTAATTTTTTTAGAAAATGTACCAGTTGATGTATTCTTTGTTTTATCAATATTTCATTGTCTAACACATTCTCGAAAAAAGTTATAGAAAAATAACAAGATGATTCGTGGAAAAACAAAGCTCTAGGATCATAGTTCTGATACCAAATGTTATGAACCATGCACCTTTAAAATGATAAGAAGCTAATAATTGCATTCCACTTTGAGGGGTAAACCTAGTTAAGTCGAAGGCTTTTTATGATGAAGCTTTGCCTCACGACACTATAGCTAGATTCATCGACCACCAGAATCTGGCAACAATGTTGATGCAGATGCATATTGAGATATATAAAGATTTATTTTTAATTGAAAGAGGTGACAATCATGATACAATGAATACATATAGTCCATATATTTCTTGTACGTCAGAGTCTTGTGTTGGGAACGACATCAATACTTATATCACGTGCACCAATCGGCAGGAAGAGATTTCTACAGAGGAAGAGGCATGCTTTGGCTTTTCTTTTCATGCATATGTGAATATACTAGTTTTACAATCAATACAATGTATAAGACAAGATTTGATGGTCATAAGCCTAGATATACTTAGTAGATATATATGAGACAAAGGGTACAATTATAATAAAGCAGTATAATGAAACGTTATAGCTAACATAACAATAGAAATGTCATAATTCAATATCTAGGGATCAATAGAGGGTTTTAGGGTTAACATGGAGCTTATATATGGATTAAAAACCATGAGGTTGTTTTGCGTTAGTAAGAAGATAAAAAATTATTTGCAATTTTCTTTATTAGAAAAAATTATTTGGTTTAGAGATAAACTATACAACCATAGAGAAACATTTCCTTGAATTACTTTTTGTTGTTAACAACTTTAAGAATTGTGTCATTGGATATGTAGTCTTTGTGCATATAGATCATGTTTTCATTTGGTATTTAATGAACAAACATGAAATCAATGATAGAATTATTTGATCTATTTTATTGTCGCAAGAATTTGATCTCACCATACTTTGACAAGCTCGGCAAATAGAATGTTATTGCAATTTTTTTTATCAAGGCTAATGAATATTGTAGATGATTAAGTGGTTGATGACAACTTTCTAGATAAGCATATCTTTGCGATATCAGTGGAAACCCATTGAATTGTTAAGATAGCCAACTATCTAGCAACAAGGAGGTTTTCTCAACATTTCTCCTACAAAAAATTGTATGAGATAGTCAAGAAAAGTTCCACCTAGACTTGGATCAATGGTTACTTGTTAAAATTTGGACTTGATAAAATATTGAGAAGATCCATGAGACAAGACATATTCATGGCATCTTACATGCATGCCATGAGGAGTCCTTGTGGAGGTCACAATGCAACAAAGAGGATAGCTTATAAAATCTTGCAAGTTGGCTACTATTATCCTACCCACCATATAGTTGTTGAGCAATATGTCTCTTACGAGGATTACATAAAGCATAAAAAAATCATACCAAAAGATATGCAATGCCAGTACAAGCTCAAATTTCACTAGAAACCATTAACAAGTGGGGTGTATATTTTGTAGGGCCCATTGACCCTCCTTTGGACCAAAAGAAGAACATCATGGTGTGCACTAATTATTTAACTGAATGGTTGAAGAAAAGGTAATGAAGGTTGCAAGAGAAGAAAAAGTAGCTCAATTCAAGGTTTGGAGTTCTAAGGGAAATAGTCACATATAAAAGAACAAGTTTCACCTCAAATCTCACTGAAAATCTCATGTAGTTGAACAAGATACACCATAAAAAAATACATGCTACATACGATCCTTGAACAAATGGATTGGTAGAAGTGACAAACAAGGAGTTACCAAGACGATCACCATGCATAAAAAGGATTGGTAAAATAGGTTGATGAAATTTGTATGGGCATACAAAACCACTTGCAAGACCACCATAAGATTCACACCCTATGAGTAGGTCTCTGGTAAAAAAACTATGTTCCTTATATAGTTTTAAATTACCACACTTGGCATAGATTCTAGCCTTAACCTAGACCATTTTGTTGAAAATGTGGTGAGAAAGGTCTTATGTCTTATGCCTTATCCAGTGAAGAGCTTGAATTGTCTTCATGAGTTAGAATTCAGTGATGGTGAGCTTATTTCCAGTTTACGAGAATAATCATCACGATTTCATGCATGGTGTTGGAAGTCTAATTAAGTGGAATTCTTCTTTAGTTTGACTACAAGATTGGTTGGAAGTTAGCAGTTCAGTTAGAGCGAGTTAGTCTTCAATCTTGATTGAAGGAATAAAAATTTGGATCTCTAGTGTTGATTGGATACAGAATGAGTTAACAACTCCATTGTTCATTGGAAGGATAGCGAGTAACACTCCCAGTTAAATTGTTATCGTAGCACGAGTTCTAAATTTCAACTAGCCTAATTTAGCATGGATAAAATCTATAAGGGTAGGAAGATGCCATAAGTAATTTCAATTGATTTCAACATGAGGTTGTGAGGCAAAGCAAGCTCAAGATATTGTGAGAGAGAGATCCTTGATTGTGGAGCATAGGAATTGTGTCTTAAAGAATAGGACCACAAGTGCGCTATAATTTCGGAGCATTTATTGTGTGCAGGTGTGTGGAGTTGGGGTCCTAAATAATAGGATTTCAAGTGAGCATTGAAATAGGGGTCAAGTGCACTACAAAATAGGATATTTTGTGTGCAAGGAGATAGGCCCAAGTGCACTAAGAAATAGGGCCAGAAATGCGCTAGAGAATATGAGATTAGTGCAAGGATTAAGGAGGTTCAAGTGCACAAGGAAGGAGGATCAAATTGAAGCAAGACAACAAGGTTTGCAGAGCAAGTCAAGGAGACAACAGAGGATCAATTGTGTGCAGAAACCAAGATCAAGTAGTGATCAAGGAAGGAAAATATCAGTTGCATTAGCTGAGATTTGTGTGAGAAGAAAAACACTTACTTAAGAGAGACGTATTTCTATGTAATATATTCAATCGCTCCAAGGACAATAATTAAAATAACCACATTAAGCAAGCAGTTTTTCCCCGTTGGGTTCCTCAGAAAAGTGTGTCAATTTATGCATGTATTTTTATCTTGGTGTTTTTATTCTGGTGCATATGAATTTTTAAGAAACTTTGTATCTTGGTGAAAGTAAACTAGTTTTAGTTTTTAGTTATTCATCTAAGTAGTTACAGTGTTTCATGGAAATTTAACATATTCATCAATCCAAGAGGAAATATTGCAATAGTTGGATGCCTTGGATGAGTATAGAGAGTAAGCCTTGTTCCACATATAGGTGGTTCAACTATAAAGGAATAGATGGCATGACAAGCTTATCAAGCCTATAAATTTTAAAGAAGGATATTAGGAACTTTCATGTCTCAAGATTCAAATATTTCAAGGGGAATTTGAGAACTAGATGCCTAAGCTCTTATAAGATTGAAACATGCTATGATAATGGCTCAGTGAATATCAAAACAATACATGAGGAAAGCATTCCCCTCCTAGTCAATGGTTTTCTACTCAAGATCTACAAAAGACCTTTGTCCAAAGAAGAATTCACACCCACATTCAAGATACAATAGCTAAATGTAATAGATAGTAGCAGTGCTCTCAAACCATCCTAACGAGAAAATATCTTTAAAAAAAGAAGGGGAAAAACATAAATAATAAATATCCAATTGAAAACCTCACTAAGGAACATGGCTAAAAATCATTCTCAAAAGAAACCTTAAGTTTTCAGTAAAACATCCCTGGCATGAAAAAATCAATACGCTTGATAGTGCAGAGCATTGATGAAAACTAGAAATGGCACCAATGCTTTAAGTTGGAGATAAAAATAAATAAATAATAGTGTTTCTTTAAGCGTTTCCAGGTATATAGGATCAACAATTCACATTAGCTTGAGCATTCCAAGTATCTTCAATAAGAAAAAGTTCAAAGTGTTTAGCCAAAAAGCCACATGAGATATCAATGGGCACACTAATACAAAGCCCATTCAAAATGATCAAAATCATTATCATCATATCTCAACGCCTCAATATATCTTCATATCTTCATTTTTTTCGTGTTTTTCACTTCATCCTCATCCTTACCTAGTACCATACCACCATTAATTTTTAACTTTACCTTCATCAACCATGCATAAAAAATTTACATCTTCATTCAAAGTTTACTAACCCGCAAGAACAAATATTGCATGTTTCTATTCAAATTTTGGAATTGGCATGTTGTCTACGGAAAACAAGCAAAGTATTTTAAAATGGAAAGTAACAATTCAAAACATCTCCAAAGAACTACTAGGATGTAAGTTTCCACACAAAATACAAATCCCACAACATCTTAAGTTAGGCAATGAACATGTATAAGCTCTAACCAAAGGTTTGGACTCATCAATATAAAGAAATAATACGTCTACTAAGAATTAAAAACTTCAACCAAACAAGGATCAAAATGTAAATCTTAGTTTGTCTAGGAATCTCTTGTTTTACAACCATTAAGAAGCTCAATTTCATTATCTCTATGTACAACATTCTCTAATGGTCAACTTGAATAATTACTCATATGAGAGGATTTCACTAACAAATTTTGTAACATGCAAATATCATTATACATCCACCTATGTATCCTTAGAGAAACAAGGAGATAAACATCAATTGCATGCAAAACAACATAGTTTTCTACATACTTTTTTCAAATGATACTACTACATGTTTAAAGGTACCAACATTAAAAGCCCCAAAATAAAAACATTATTATGTGTCTTAGAATACTTCAACACAAGAAATAAAGAGCAACCTTTTGGCCTTATTCCAATAGTGACAACAACACCATTAACATATTTAGACAAAAACACCTTCAACATATTCAAATAACATTCAACACTAGGGATACATAATATTCCCAGGTACAATAATTAGGCATTCTACAACAATTATGAGTTATTACATGCAATGTACAACAAGTATGCATTAGTTTGTTTGTGTTTTTGTAGGTCTACATCGGTGAAAGTTGGAATCCTACATGAGAGTTAAGCAATCTTGGAACTCCTCGTGATGATGGGTTGTTATACTTAGCTCGAAATGTTGGTTACTTAACTCCCACACAGTATTCAAACCTTTGTCAATTATGCATTATTTAACAATAAATATAGGTTATTCTACATAAATTGTGCAAGAAAAATTTGTCTCAAACAACCACTTATGCAAAAGAAAAACAAGTCCCAACAATATCTAAACGATGATAAAACAACTTGCACAACTATGAGAAGAGGAGATTCCATGCCCATAAACCAACCAACAAAGGGTAAGATAGTCAAGTTCAAAAATGCAACCTATATGTATTTGTATGGAAATAAAGATTTTACAATTTATTGCCATCATTTTCAAGATTTTCATGGGTTGAAGAAGATGATATATTTGGGAAACTATAAAACATACAAAAGTTTATACGCGATCAATTTTAGACTTCAAATCATACCTTGCATGTCATGTCCCTTCTGAAACACATTTGTAATAGGGTGCTGCTACACAATTTTGCACAACTTTGGCTAAGGAAGAGAACCCATCATTTTCAACTTAGGGAATTAGGAGGCAATTCGACTTAATTTGATTGATAATAGAATGTGGGGGCCACCCACATGGGAATCTGAATTGGCCCATTCCAATAGCTTGGAGGGAAAGTCAAATAGTTGGATGGATGGGCCCACATGAGGCAAGGGAGGCCTAACGAGTTATAAGGAGGGAGCAACTCTCATTTTTGGATTCATTCATACATCTTGCAAACAAAATCACCTGACTGTTCACTTTGTTGTTTAGCTAAGTCAATTTATTGTTTAGACACGAATCTCTCAAGCTCGAGATTCAACCTCTACTTCGGGGGACAATGCGTGTCCACCATAGAGAGGTCGTTCTACAAGGATTTAAGGAGTTTCGGGGCAGTGACATAACACCAACAAACAATGCAGAGCATGGAGTGCGTATTTCTGGGCAGCGAGTGAATACCTAGAGGGAGATAGAGGCCAACAGAGATCAGATTTTTTGCCGGGGAGCTAGAGAGTTGAGATAGCAACAATAGACTAGCATTCTTACTGAGTTTTACAACCAGCAGAGCCAAAATTCCATCAGTTCGAATTGTTGGGCTAGGGGACAACGTAAATTCCACTCAACAGTGTTTCGTGGAGCTTAAGAGTAGGTGTCTTAGGCCAAGAGCTCACCCGAGAAGTCAGGGATTGGATAGAAAGGGTCAGGCCAGCACTTTGGGGGCATTTCTGGGAGGATTTACAGGCAGTTTCCAACAGGCCAAGTTTTGCAATTGCAACTGAGATTGGGCTCCAAGGGGGTCAAATTTCAAAAGTCTAAACCAGCTAAAATCTTTTCTGGGTTCATCTGGGTTTTTGAAAAGGATCACAAATATGAAGTTTCATAATTTTTTGAGCACATGAGGTGTGGTTTTAAGTCGTATCTTTGCAACAAACAATGTAGAATTATTGGGGATTGAATATTGCCTTTGGGGGTCAATTTTGGGAAGTCCAAATTGAGCCAAACCATTTATGGGTTTTTGTGAGTTTTGGCCAAAGAGTTTGTGGCTGAAATTTCCTCATTTTATGAGCACCGAAGGAGGATTTTATTGCTGTCCCTTTCCTGGTAGCAGCGAAGTTTTATGGGCAGCGCAAAGCATTAGAGCAAACATTTCCAGCATTTGAGCTCATTGTATTGTCACCTAGGTTCTGTCATGCTTGCCATTGAGGAAGCCTGGGTTCATTCCTCCAAACTATTGGAATTGCTCCCTTGATTAATAAAATGGCCCAGTTGGTTCTTAATTCCAGAGTTTTTATGAGCATTTGTTGATTGTTTAAAAAAAATTTGTTGTAAATCGTTTTTGTTTTGCATATCACTATTTATTTAAGTTTGGAACATTAGAGTGGTATCAGAGCATGATCTTGGCCTAGCTATGGGAAATCAGCCAAAAGATCATGGAATCTTTGTTTATGAGTGCACAATGACAGGTGAAACCAAAGACAAACCCATGGCTCAAGGGAAATCCAGTATGCAGAAATTATGGGGTATAATTCATTGGGATGATGATAGGTTGGCCCAGTTGAGGACGGTGACAGACCAAACCCATCCTCACCCTTACAACAAAGACATTAGAGGTGAGCAGGTCGTGGAGGTGCAGCCATCTACATTGTGTGGTGAAAGTCAACCAGATCAGGGCACTAGATCTCCTTAAAAGGAGCAGACAAGACAAAGACGGTTAGAGGGTGAGACCATGGGGCGCTTTTGTAGGTGGATACATGGCTTTATATATCAGGATCCTGAGGAGGAGGTTGAACATGATGATGAGAGCCCATGGGATGGTGAGGAGCACATCGATATACTCGGTGTGGCGCACGAGTCACCTTTATTAGAGACCTCTTTGATAGCCCCAATTGACACCCTGCTGGAGAGGATAGAGCCTAATCGCATAGAGCCATTATTTGAGGGGGTGTCATCACTGGACGAGATGCCAACAATTGTTGAGGTATCTGGAGTCGTGACCGAGTTTACAGGTGATAGATGCCCACGACAATTCCATCAGTTTCAGGTTGACCTTCTTACATTAAAAACGAAGGTTGCATTAGTGCGAGAGGCGATTCTGCAGCAGAATGAGGAGCTGGAGGGCATGAGAGCGGTTTGTGCCAACTCCACGGCCAAATTGACTCACTTTGGGGAGCAGTTGGATTCCCTACCGGTGCAGCTAGAGTGCAATTTGGAGCATAAGAGCAACCCTCTTCGAGCATACATAGATGGGGCTAGCAACACTATTAGGTTACCTTGGCCCATTGGACAGAGGGAGGCAAAGCTACCTAGTTAAATTGTATGTATTGACCAGGATAGCGAAATGACACGACCTGAGTTGCATAGGTTGCAACACCCACATGCTAGGGTTGTTCTATGTGCGGGAGTTCATGCATTCGATCCCTCTTTTGGGGTTGGGTGGCAAGAGATTCTAAGTTGGTACCCAGTGGAGTGGACTATGGATATCGTAGTGGAACCAGGTGGAGCTCAGTAGGAGTTTCCAGGCACTAGGGATGCTAGAAGCCCCAACTGGCATTAGGATCTGGGAGGGACTACCTATCATTTCCCATGTATGTCGGTTGATTACAATCGGGATGGTTCAGTTGACCTAGTAGTTGAATATGCACTTTCACTAGGGGAGTCTTGGTCCACACCAATTGTCGACCAGTTTATGGACAAACTCTTTTGGTTTTCTTGGTATGGCATTTGTACACGGGATCACTGAGTGATTGTTGGGTCTAAAATGCGGATGCAAATTAGAGTTTAATTTAATGTCAACCCGGGAAGGTAAACTTAGAAGTGCTTATCTAAAATATATAGATCTAGAAAGATTCCTAATTTGTCCATTTCTTAAAGTCCCCTTACAAGAACATATTCATTAAGATCTCTTTCATAATTATCAAAACTTAGATCTAACATTTGTTTGAGATCTATGATTCTCTTACAAGAACATATTCTACAAGATCTCTTCAACATTAGAACATCTAATAAGGAATTAAAGTTTGAAATGAAATAAACCTAGATCTAATAATTGTATGAGATCTTACGGTTCTCTTACAAGAACACTTTCAAATAAGGTTCTTCCAATATTAGAACATTTAACAAAACTTGAAAGCTGAAATCAAACAAAAACATAAAATAAATTATACCTAAAATAAGCAAATAAGCATGCAAGTGAGGCCATGGGGGCCCTCAATAACTCCACAAGCACACCAGTTCAATGGAGACTCAGATGTAGAAGCAAAATTGAAGTATGATCCTTTATTTCAAAATCTCCATTACAAACCAACTCTAAGATTACAACTCTAATCTTCTAAGATTACATACTCCAAAATTATAAGATTACAAAAACTTCCAGATTACAAATGAAGGAGATTGTACTCCTATTTATACAATGGGATGAGTAACAAACTCATAATGATCATCCACTAATATCTCTTTAGTTCCATAAATCTCTCAACCATCTAGACACACAACCCCTTTTTGTCCTTGATTTTCTCCATGAGGTTTATCTCTTCAAATTCTAACCCCTTTTTGTCCTTGATTTTCTCCATGAG